>PVJA010004157.1:0-88626 GCA_004027025.1 Myocastor coypus | reverse complement strand
GGCTTGCCTGCTCCTGGGCTCTCTTCCTCTCTGCCTGGAGCCTGACTTTGCTCAGGCAGCGGGACTGCTCTCAGCCTCCCCGGAGCTCCGCTTTGAAGCCAGGCCCAGCGTTTCTACTTTGCGCCTTCATCCCCCTGGGCAGTGTTTCCTACCTCCTGAAAAGGCATCAAACGCCAGGCGTTTGTTCCAAAAAGCAGCCCTGAGGTGCCAATGGGCTCTCCCGCCAAGAGGCCACCACTGGTGTGTGGCTACTGGTGTGTGTTGGAGGGAGATAATCAGACATCAGGCAGGTAGGGTGCTGACAGGCATGGCTATGCATTCCTGGGTGCTCCCCAGCGGGGCAAGGAAGTGGCCAGGAGAGGGCAGACAACAAGGACTGTGCCAGGGAGACTGTGATTCAATATGTCAGGAGCCTGTGCATCCCAGCACCCCAGCACAGAGCTCGAGCACCCCCTAGGAATCTGTGAATATCATCTACAGACCCCTTTCCTCTGCCCTGCTCCCTTGCTACAACTCAGCTTCATGACAAAAGGGACCTCATCCTACCTCCGGTCCCCCAAAGTCAGGCCCAAGTCTTCTACATAGTTTGGCCACAGAACCCCATAACTACTTGTAAACTGTATGATGGCTTGCGTTAGTGCAAGAGCTTGTTTTTTTTCTGAATGCCCCCTAAAAAACACACATGTCAAAAATATTTCCAACCTCAATTTTGTTTCTACTTGCCCCAGAGCAGTAGACAGATAACCAAATTTTCCTTTATTGTTCCACTGAAGGCCGGGCAGTTTCCGGTGCAAATATGAATTCAGTGACGAAGTCGTCTATCTGCTGTGCTGTAACTAACACTGAGGACTGACACATAAGTCCTACCTTCCCGAGTCCCTGCCTGGGATGCACTGTCACCCAGATGACTTAGGCCCCCAGGCTCTGGGATCCTGTGGATAGATTAGGTGGTGTGGAAAATTTCTTCAACACAGACACCCCCTGGCCAGGCTGTGCTACACAGAGGAGGCAGCTTTGATCAGTTGCACACAGCCCCAGGCTGCAAGAGAGAGGCACGGCCTAGAACCCAGCTTGGACTGACAGCCCCATGAGAGCCGAGCTAGGGAGGCAGGGAAGGAATCCCTGGGAAGGTGGCTGGGAGCCAGGGCTTGAGTGGCCTGGCATGGCAGGTTCCGGGGAAGCCATGCCAGGCAGTGGCACTTGGACAAGCATGATTGCGATCAGGCTAGGACATAACCAGCCTGGAAAAACGTTGATCGGGGGAGACAGGGCTGATCATGCCACAGGGCTAAGCAGTGCCTATGCTAAGAAGTGGGGACATTACTTTGGGGAATAACAAGAACCAATGAAAGGTCTTTGCTTAGGAGAAACCTAGAGGCCACCCCAGCTTTGCAATAGAGGAGGGTGGGCAAGGCAGCCAGGACAGAGAGCTCAGAAGCTGAGGCAGTCAGTCCGGGCAGACCTGCTGGTGTGCCTAGAGAAGGGGCAAAGAAGGGGACAGACTTGGGACATTATTTGGACCTGGAGCCAGTAAGTCCTACTGGTAGATTGCAAAGGGGAGAGCAGGGATGTAGCAAAGGTCGCAAGTGACA
The DNA here is from genome assembly GCA_004027025.1 of Myocastor coypus. Lineage (NCBI taxonomy): Eukaryota > Metazoa > Chordata > Mammalia > Rodentia > Myocastoridae > Myocastor > Myocastor coypus. The sequence goes on along the minus strand of PVJA010004157.1, from coordinate 87,034 downwards.
CCAGTGCTTCTGTCTGCAGCTTCAGGGCTGGATGTCTTCTATTTACTTATTTTGTTGTTTTGAGACAGGATCTCACTGTGGCCCAGACTGGCCTTGAACCTACAGCAATCCTCCTGCCTCAGCCTCCCAAGCGCCGCTCGGATTACAGGCATGTACCTTCATAATTGGCTGTAGTAAATTTTTTAATGTAAATATTCACAATCTACTGTGATCACACCACATATGAAAATGAAAATAATACGAGCCCCTTCTCTTTTCTTTGGACCACATGTTTCTTTTTTTTTTTTTTTTTTTTTTTTTTTTTTTTTTTTTTTTTTTTTTTTTTTTTTTTTTTGTCTTTTTGAGACAGGGTCCTGCTATGCAGTTGAGGCTGGCCTTGAGCTCACTTTTGTAGCCCAGGTTGGTCTCGAACTCGCACCAATCCTCCTGCCTCAGCCTCCCAAGTGCTGGGATTACAGGCGTGAGCCATCACGCCCAGCAGGACCACATGTTTCAACACTTAGAGATGCTGGATTTTAGAGAAGTCGTGTGCTACAGGCTACAGTACACAGCACCCAGCAGCTTCTGGTCTGCAATCAAGCACATTAATATTTCTGGAGAGAAATATATACAGATGTTGATGGTCAGTGGACTAATTAAGACCATCAGTAACCCATGTCCATCCTTACTTGACAGCTATAAAAGTCTATTGGTTGCCAGAGCTTTGAGGGATTTTTGGAATTGGAGGTGAGGTACCTGGTTATCTCCAAGGCCCCTCAGGAGACCTGAAGGAGGAGTTGCTCAGTGCACCAGCAGAGTGGCTTTTCTCCTGTTCCTTCATGAAAACATACCCAATGGACTCCAAATGGGGCTTTCCATACTGACTCTGAGAAAGGCTATTCTCCTGTGGCCTCCCCTGGACTCACTAACTGAGGTCAAGATGCCATCAACCAGAAGCTTCTCTGCTCAGCTCAGGGGCTATGCAAGAACCCACTGGCATCCAGAATTCTGTGACCACCCCTCCTATGGAGGTGGCTAGTCCCTTCTTCTCTCTGCCCACTTTCTAAAAGGGGTTTTCCTCTCACTCTTCCCCATAGGAAGCCAACCCAGGTGCACAGGCCTCAGCTGCAGACTTAGGTGCTAGGTCAAGGCCAAGGTCAGAAGGATTGATCCTTTATCACACCATACAGAAACCAGATACAAGGCTCAGGCTGCATCCCAGGACCCAAATCACCTCTGCAGGAAATGGAAGGAATTCCGGGCTGTCTCCTTGCCTTACTCTCTTCCTGGCCCTTCTCAGATCTGTAAAATGAGGCCAGCACCAGAGACTTTAACCAGGGCAGGGTGGCGAGAGTATAGAAGATTGGCTAGCAGGCTATACTGGATATCTACCACCACCCAACAAAGACTATCCAAAGCAAGTGATTTAAAGCCATAATCATCACTCGGTATCCCCCACTTGTACCAACTAGCAAAAATAAAATCCATGAGAAGAGCTGATGGAGCAGACTTTTTCCCAGGCCCCCAAGAATCTCTCCAAACACCCAGAAATGGCTCTCCACAGGAATTACTAACTCTGATCTCTGCTTCCGTGCTTCAGTTTGAAAACATTAAACAGGTCAATGCAAATTCACTATCAGAAACCTAGCTGCAAGGGAGCCGGGGAAGTGCTCTCTTTACCTTGTTATCCTTTGCAGTAAAAGAAGACTTCCCGCCAGGAGGCGAGAATGGGTGCTGAGAGTTATCAGATAATATGCCACCCTTGAGTCCCATCTAAAATGTCTGTAAGTAAGTGTAGGAACACTAGGAGATTAAATCCAAGTGTCACTTTCAGGACTTGGTACACACCTGAGAAATCCTCATGCTCCCTCTTTACAGCATTCTGCCTTACAGGAATTTACCACCCCATAGGTTATGCTACTTACAGAAGCCCAGGGACTTCTCTCTCATAAATCTGGAGCACTAAGCACTCCAGAGCAGGATGTGACCAAACCATCCTTCTAGTCACGCCACCCCCACACTCTGAATATGAAGACTGAAACTGTAAATGGATAATAACTAGTAGAAATTCTCCCCTCTCAAAATTTTAGTCCCATTTACGCTGCTGTGTCAGGAATATTCACTTGATTGGCAATTTGATTGGCTGATAACAACTCCAAGGATTCATAAAACATGCTTCTATGTATGTCTGAGGGGGTTGTGGCGGCATGACCTTGGGGACTCTTCTATCTGCTCCCTGGACATTTCTCTCTAGCACTGTTCTTCCCCTGCTCTGCTTCCTAGTCATCATGGACTAAGCAGTTTTGTTCCTGTGGTCCCTTTGTGATATTTCTGTCTTGAAGCTACTTAGCCATGGACTGAATACCTGAAACCATGAACCAAGTTAAACCTCTCCTCCTTTAAGTTGTGGCTGTTGGATATTTTGTCTCAACAACTGGACAGCTGACCAATACGCTTGGTGACTGTGTCTGCCTACTGTTCTTTGCTGTGTCATCTACCCACTTCTCCGGTATCTCCCATATCAAGTTTGGAAATACATCAGCATCTGCTCTAAACCTTTGCTAACATGTATGTGGTGTCCCATTATCAGTTGGCACACTTGCACATTTAAGTTTACATGAATGGACGCCTTCTGTGTTTACATGACTGGAACCATTAATTCTTGCCCTGTGGTTAATCAGGGTCTCCTCAAGATTTCACTGAACTCCCTGGCCAGGGCCGAAGGTCACAGCACGATCAGCCCCAAGCTCTCCTCCCACTGCAGCCCTGTTCTATCACATGGACCAGCCAAGAAGCCAAACCTCATTCTGGCCACCTGCATGGATCGGCTCACACAGAGCCTCTGGTGGGACGGGGCAGATGTCCTTAGAAGGCTCTGAGAACACTGCCCAACAACCATCCTTAGCTGTACTCTTCTTTTTTGTTGGAGTGGAGAGGTTGAGACAAGGTCTCATTGCACAGTTCAGGCTGACTTTGAACTCATTACGTAGCTGAGTGTAGCCAAGGCTGGCTTCAGAACTGTGGTAATCCTCCTGCCTCAGCTGCACAAGTGTGGGAATTATAAATGTGTGCCACCACACCTGGCTCCTTGCTTTGCTGTTGTTGCTGTTTTTTTTTTTTTCAATAGAAAAGTGGAAGTACATTATAAAGCTACTTTGACTCTTAAAACCTATTCAAATTCAATGCTTCCCTCAGCAACCACCATCCATTTCTAGTACATCCACCACCCACAGAACATTCTAGCATCTCACCAGCTTAACAGCTGCTATGTCTTCCTCCTTCTCTATTTTGCATCTTCCTTAAATTTGTTCTTACTCCCCCATCTCAGGAGCAAAAGTTAAGATTTTCCTGCTTTGACTAGCAAACCAGTTTGTTATTTGGGGATCCTGCTGACCTTTTTGTTCTAAGAATCTCTCTCTCTCTCTCTCTCTCTCTCTCTCTCTCTCTCTCTCTCTCTCTCTCTCCAGTGACTTATCAAGGAAATTTCTCAAAGGCAGTGTCTATCACTTATGGTCCTAGCTATTAGGCCAGTAAATGTTTCACCTCATCACTGCCATGTGTACCAACTTTTCTACATGCAAAAATATCTTGTATATAGCAATAAAATCACATATCATCATGTTTTCATATAAAAAGAAACCAAGCCTATAAAATCACATTATTTGAATGTCTTCATATAGAGAGAGACAAGCTATGTCTAGGAAGTTCTATTAGCATCAGTGTTTAAAACGAATGTCGGGCATGGCGGGATGGCTCAGTGGTCTGGAGCGCCTGCATGGGAAGGCTTGGGCGGCTTCAGGGACTGCGGTTCGATCCCCGGCACCACATGCTGTGCCAGCCCTGCCCTCGGGGCAGGCTGAGCCGGCCATGGGAATGAGTGAGTAGACAAACGGGGGTTCTGAAACAGGAGAAAAATAAATAAAAATAAAAAATAAAATAAAACGAATGTCAACTCCGTAAGAGACCCTGTACTGTAACATCCTATAACTCAGTGGTGTCCCAGACTTTCTGTTCAAGGAGTATGGGGCCACAGAAGAAAGGGACTGATGATGTAGTGTGCCTAAGGAGAGTCACCTAGAGAGAAAACATTCTCTCGGGCTTTCACAGAGAGCAAACTGGTCAAGCAATTGCAGTGACTCATCGAGATGGCTGACACTGACAATAGCTCTACAAAATGCCATACATAGTTTCAAGGTAAATCCGGAGGGGATTTGGCTGACCTTGGGAGATACAAAAGTTACATGTTTTGTTATACAAGTCTTGCTTTAACTTTCCCTTAACCACTCAACAGAAAAGTTTAACCACGAGGCATAAAATGTAAAGCCAGGTTAGTATGTTGAGCTGTAAAAGGTTTAAATCAACAGCTTCCAACATTGCCAGTTTGCCAATAACCGACCACTATTATGGAATATTGCTCTACATATACAACTACTTTCTCTTAGTTCAATGAGAAGAAATTTCTTGTACCAACAATGATTAGAAAAATTATCATGTCTACATCCTGTGCTTTGTATAACTAAAGGGACAACAATATGCATTGTATCAATTATTGGGATTGTACTACTAACGTCTTTTTGAAAATGTCACATTGTAATTTCTTATTAAAAGAAAAATAAATAAATAAATGAAATAAATGTCAACTCCTGTCTTTAAAAAGAAACAATAACAAAATCGTCCTGTCTTCACGCAGCCATGACATGACTTGTCCTCCCTCTTCCAGTTCCCCTGCGCACACCTCCCTTTGCCATGCCCTTGCTTTCCTGGTGCAGCTCATTCCTGTCGTGCCAAGCAGCATAGTCCAATATTCCATAATCGCAATGGATTATTGCCAGAACTGACAATGTCAGAAGCTGTTAATTTAAGCCTTTTACAGCTCAGCATACTAATCTAGCTTTATGTTTTATGCTTTGTGGTTAAACTTTTCTGCTGGGTGGTTAAGGGAAATTTAAAACAAGACCTGTATAGCAAAACATGGAACTTTTGTGTCTCCCAAGGGTATAAATCAACCACAGATCAGTAGGGCTTGGCTCCATGTGTGTCTGTCGGTAACACAGACAGCCAAGAGACTGTAACCCAGGAGAGTCCTGAGGGTGGCCTCCTGCTAGCTGGCGTGCATGGGTGCTTCTAAAAGAGCCCACCCAAGGTGGGGGTGGGGAATAAGCAAGGCAAAGCATGGAAGAAAGGTCCTAGTCCTCTCACACTCCAGCAGATCCAGATGTGAACCCCGGCTGGGCCGGCCCACCCTCCATAATGCTGCAGCCAGGTAATACAGGGCATTCTTTGTGCCGTAAAATAATGAGAAGCATCCCAGGCACCACCCACTGCATGCAGTAGCACCATTATCCCTTGACTGGGACAACCAAACACATTTCTAGACACTGCCAAATATCTCCAAGAAGCAAAACCTTCTCCCAGTTGAGAACCAGTGCTCTGTGCTTGTATAGGAACATATTGTACACACAGAACCTTATACATCCATACAAACAATTAAATATTTGTATGTCCTTATTTTAAGTTGGCATCTGGTATAAACTTTTCACTCAATAAGCATATGCCCCGAACAGAAATGTGACATATTTTCTTCCATTTCTCTTTAAAATTAATGTCATCTGTGATAATAGTGACATTTGTGGTGACTAAAAATTAGAGCCATCTTATCTTTCTAGAGTTGGCACTTACCTCAACCAGCAAGGAGCGGGGTCTTTGCAGCTTTGCTTTGCTTCCTGTGGCCCTTCCCACTCTGGCCTCTGGCTGCTCGAGCTCTGAGGGCCCAGGTGGACAGATGAGGAGGCCACTGTTCCATACACCGGTTCTGACCAGGCAAGCAAGACTTCCCGCTGTCTCTGTGGGAGTCAGCCTGGGAGGGCAAAAGGACAAGATAGTGTCGTTACTATAATCTTACTGTAATGTACCAGTCAGGATGTGCCAGGCAATGCCGCAGTAACAAGTAGTGCCCACCACCTGAGGGCAGGGATTCAAGGCATCTGATATTTGTTTCCCTCCCCAGTTTCATGGCAACGACTGGTCACGCTCTGTGTTGCCACTGACTCATTCCAGGACCCAGACTGACTAAGCGATCACATGGGGAACAGCAGAAGCATACGTACACTCAGGAGGCGTCTACCCCAGAGTGGTGTCACCTTAGCTCACACTTCGCTGGCTAAAAAAAGGCACATGCCCATGCTTAAACGCGACAGGTGGGGAAGACGACGCCTCTGCAGGAAGGAGGCCAGAACCCGCTGGACTAATTCCCGTGCCACTCCGGGTGGCTCCCAGCCCAGCCCAGCCCCAGCTCTACCCTGTGTCATGCCAACATCTTCTCTCCTTCAGCTTGGAGTTTCTCACCTCTCTCCTCTTCCACCCCCTGGTAGGAAAATTGTCAGAATCTTCATTGTTTATGTAGCCACCATCTTACCAAAACTATGCCTTTCTTTAAAAATAATCAAGAAACAGTTTTCAAACATTTCCACACCCGGAGTCCAATTTTCACTGAGGCAACCAGATTGCCTTCAAATCCCAAATGCAGGGGATTTATTTCTTAAGGCTATTTAAAGTAGAAAGTGTACAGCAGAGTTTCGAGAGGAGGGCACTGCTGGCGTTTGCAGGTGGGCATTCCTTTGTTGAGCGGCTGTCCTGTACATTGTGGGCTATGCAGCAGTGCTGTGGGGCACTTGGTGGTCCCTACCCACTCGATACTTATAGCCCCCTAAGTTATAGCCACCAAACGAGGATCCAGATTGCCACATATGCCCAGGAGGAGGGGAACAAAACAGTGAAACGACTTGCGTTCGCTTTCCCTCCTCAGCTTACAGAGCACTTGCTAAGCAGCCACTCATCCATCCAGATCAACATTAAACAATAAGTTCTGCACAGCCTGGAGATATTTGCACAACTCCGAACACGAGGCTATGGACGACCTACCGGGAAGCCTCAAGCCAGGGTTCACAGATCCTTTCGTAGGGAAACTTAAAACCAAGTAAAGTGAAAAGGTAATGATGCAGGTCATATAGCTCTTTGTTGTGTGCAAATCAGTTACATATGTTTTGTCTCCCTGGGTCCCAAAGCAACATGGAGAGACTCTTGTTGCTCTTCACAGTGTACAGAGGAGAAAAATGAGGCTCCGAAGACTTCCTTAAATCGCGGCAGAAAGGGGACAAGAACTGGTGGGCCCCAAGTCCAAAACTGCTCCTTCTGGGATCTTGGCAAAAACTCAAGGGGACTTCAGGGAGCCAGAAGCATTATCAATGGCACTGAAGGATGATTGTACTTTCTATGCCCATGTGCATCCAGGTCAAAGCACCTGGGCCTCAAGAAAGATGAGGAGTTTTTTACCAAAAACACAAAGAGGAAAAATAAAATGTCATCCCTTTTCAGATGGATTTACTGTGCTCCTAGAAGACACCTGCTCTACAAAGTTAAAGCTGTCCATTTGCAAGAACTGTTTTCTCAGTTTTTTTTTTTTCTTTTTTATGGCCAGCTCAGCCTGTCCTGGGGGTGGGACTGGCACAGCTTGTGGTGCTGGGGATTGAACCGTGGTCCTTGCAGTTGCCTAAGCTTTCTTAGGCAGGCGCTTTAGACCACTGAACCATCCCCCAGCCATGTTTCCTTAGTTTCAAAGGCCCAACTGCAGACTATCCAGAGCAGAAGGAGGCAAGGCAAAGACTGCAGCCTGGAAGAGAGTGGGAGCAAGGTGCCATGCTGTGGAGATCAGATGCAGACAACCCGGGGCAGGACAGGCTGCAGTAGAGGGCGGGCAGGCAGCCACATTCCCTGTTCCCCTCCCCTGGCTCAACTCTGGGAAAGTCAGAGAACCAGAAGTCTTGGTCAAGCTTGAAAAACAAGAAGAGAGGAGCCTCTGGGTGACAGCAGACCTGGGAGAGAGACCCACATCCAGACACGGGCACCCAGAGTCCTGCATCTCCAGACTAGTATTGAGGGACAGCAGACAGGCTGCTCCAGGCCTGTAGGGAGGGGGGTGGCAAAAGAGGAAGAACCTCCCAGACAACAGGAGAGAATGTCACCTGGCCTCAGCTCTCGCGTCCCAGCTGATATCAGAAAGGACTGGGACCAAATATCCAAAGATCGGATACCATGGGAACAGATGCTAAGGAGGGAGTTCAGTCGAGTGAGGCTGCAGCAGTGGATGACAGCGGAGATGGACAGCACCGTGGCCCAGCCAGGTTGCTATGGCAGAGGCATGGGTCGTGGGATTCTTGCGAGGATGGAGACTTGAGCTCATCCAGACCTTGCAGACCAAAGCAGGGAAGGATGGAACCTTAAGTAAAAGCAGGCACATAATGGATAAATGTCTGTGAAGAAAGGCGTCTCCGAAGCAAGCAGATCTGCTGACCGCCTGGCAAGCGTCCGTCTCGTCATCTTCCTTGGATTCCTGTGATATCCAGTCAGGAAGGAACAGCCTTGAACCATTTCCTGTTCTAATCCTGAGGGACAAAGGGGATAAAAGCAATCGAACTGTCTGGTTTTCCCAGTGGAGAAGCTGAACTCGCCCAGGGCAGATTCTTTTCAGGATGTGTCCCCAGAAGCCAGACTCATGGAGGGGGACCCTGGCCTTGAACTCCAAGCTTTGGCTCTTGCAAACTGCTAGGGTCCTGCACAGAGACGCTGTGGTGGGGGAGTCTGGGCCGGAGGCCTGGCTTATTATTCCTGGAAGCTTCTTTCCAGCTCCCAAGAGGAAAGACAAGGGCATCAAAGTGCAGCTCATGGCCCCCCTCCTGTCCAGGTCACCTTGGGCCCATGGCCATTTTTCAGCCACTGCCCTCATTGCTGGGGCCATGGAGATAAATGAGGTGGCTCTGGGTACCAGACCAGGATGTGGATCCGGTGACGTCACTCGCTTTCCGCAGCTGCTCAGGGCCTGAGACTCACCTAGCCCCTGAATCTCACCCTCATTTGATTGTGAGAGATGGTTGAGGTGCCTCTCACCCCGGTGCAGAGGCACAGAGGGAGGAGAGCTACACAGCTGCTCATGGCCCCACACTGACAAGGGAACCAGGTAGCGCCGGGAGATCCCTGTGCTTCTCCTGCCTCATGGCCTAGAACTCTAGTGCCTTTCTCATTCTGGCCCAGGACCCCTGCAGACCTGGGCCCTGGCATCTGTGGCACAACCTGGAAGCAGATCTAAAGCCAGGGAGCTCCACCACAGCACCAGAACCTAGGGCTCACCCACAGAAGTTTATCCCGGAGTCTTCAGAGAACATAAACCTCCTCTCTACTCTTGCTGCTCAAAGCGGGGTCTACAGGCCCGGTCCATAGCCTGAGAACTTTCCCAGAAAGCACCCTTTCCAAAATCAGGGTCTTGGTTTCCATGAGTTCCCCCAGGAAATGAGTTGGGGACACCATGAAACTGTTGTCAACAGCAGCCACAAAGGGGCTTGGCAGAGGCCCCTTGGTATCCCGGACTCCAAGCCCCCAGGCTTCTTGAGGCCTGGTGCCCGCTTGCCAGTCCTCTCAATCCTCCATTTGTCAACAGAACCCCTGTATGCCTGTAAAGGGAAGTCCCGCGGGCACCCCCATATCACCCAGGCCCAGCACCGACTCAGGCAAGCCACCCACTCTCTGAAAGCCTGCAGGTGTCACTTGGTAGCCTTTTGTGTGAGATGCAGCATGTTTTCTCTTACTACGACTCTTTTGCTCTAGTTCAATGTCACTTTTCAAACTAGAAGCCAGGCACTACTTGGGGAGAGCTGGGAAAGGGTTGGCCTCCTCTCCTTCGCCTTTTTCACCTGAGATTCCTAACACGGGGCACCACTGTGTCTCAGAAGCCAGTAGAGGTTTCCCTACAAAACCTTGGTACAAACCTAAGAAAACACAAGAAATGCTTTTATCTTCTTCCTACGCAGCCTGAACTGTTTGCCAAGTGCCCTCCTAGTGCTGCAGCCCGGTGATGTCCTTGCCCACCATTTGTGTCCACGAGGACACATCCTGATGTGAGAGGACACAGGTGCGAGGAGGCAGACACATGTGACCACTTGGGCCAGCACCAAAAAGTTCAAATTAAAGACCAAGCCCCACAAAGTACCAGGCCCCTTCCTCGTGGCTTGTTGACGGGATGGGACAGAAAATAGTGCTGACCCAGCTGAAACAGACAGGATTTAAAGTCGACACCAGAGCTCCATGCACCATATTTTTGACTTGCAAATGGCTTCCAAGAATAGCCGGAGCGCCCTGATTAAGCCCAGCTTGCGGCGCATCCTTTCTCAGCGCCGTCTGCTCCTGCACTGTATAATTCATGGCCTTGCCTTACGACGTTAGGAATCGGAACCGTGACCAGCCTGTGAACCCAAGCTGACACTTCAGTTATTTCCAAAGGAACACAGAGAGAGCTGAAATCGGACCAGCCTCTTTGCCCTGTCCCAAGAGACCCCAGGCTGACCTTCGTCCAAGGAGCTCAAGTCCGACTGTTCCCTTCCGCTCTGCAACTGTCCTCTGGGTCATGGGTTTAGACTCAGCCATGCCCTGGCAATCTCTGGTGACAGTGAGGCAGCTCAGAACATAGGCCTGCAGGCTGTGGGCACCAGGTTCGGTAGCCCGGAAGGTGGAACCGATCCTGGTGACAGTCACCATGGTTACCTTGTAGGAGCTCTTCCCACCTGCAGAGTCCTAGCCCATAAACTCACTCCTATCACCTCAACGACACCACAGGCACACAGGAGGGAGGACCCAGCTGTGGGAGAGGGGACCGTGTGCTAGAGCCCACCTGAAGCCACATGGCAATGGAAGGAAGCCCTCACTTTGCACCTAAGTAACCTGGCTCTGTGGCCGGGGCCACAGGTTGCTCCCCACAGAGGGCAGTCATGGAAGGAGAATGACAGAAATGCTATGTACATTTTTAAAATCTCTTCTTGAGGGGCTGGGGAGATAGCTCCGAGGCACAAGTGCCTGCTGGGCAAGTGCAAGGTTGTGAGTTCGAACCCTGGTCCCACAAAAAAAAAAAAAAAAAAATCTCTTCTTGAAATTTCTACAAGTGTGTATTTTCATAGTGTACATATTGTTGCGTCGGAATGTACATGATGCATAAACGAATATCCATGCGCCCGTGGCTGGCGGTGACGGAGCTTGTTTTCCTTGACGATGAGCAGACATGGAAGTGTCTGGAAAGCGCCCACTGCTCTTAACTGCTCATCACACTGATCCCCCTGGCCAGGGGCTTCACCAGAGGGGCTCCAGGCAGTATGCTATCCTTGGGACCCTTTCTGAGTCCCCATGTGAGACCCACCTGTGCCAGGGCCCAGGGGTAGAGTGTGTGTTACCCCCACCCCCCCACCCCTGCTCCTGTGACCACGGACCCAGCTCGGCTGTGTGGCCGGAGCACTTGTGGATTTAGGAGGATGCTGTCTAAGGCCCAGGCACTGGGGTCTAGGCAGAGACTAAACTCCCAAAGCCTCAGCTTTGGGGAATCTCCACTGTTGGGGGGATAAAAAGGGAAGGCCGCTGTCTTCCTTCCCTGCCTTTCCCCCCAGTACTGGCGGGTCCTGTTAGCTGACTGAGATGTGCCAAATGGGAGCCTGCAGCCAACCCCAGCCCCGTGGGCCACTCACAGCCCCTGGGCTCCTCTGAGGCCTCCTCCCCAGCTTGACCAGGGGAAGCCTGCGTCTTGGCTGAGCTGTTCCTCCTCCTGGAGACTTGAAGGCCAAGAAATGCTGCTCAGCTCTTGAGACCAAGGAAGGCGGTGAGAAGGGCAAGCGGGATGGACGCCCACAGCCGCCACCTAAGGCTCCATGCCAGGCTCTGGAAACTGGTTCTAGAAAGCAGGGAAGAGGGAGAGGCGCAGGCAGACCCTAGCCTCAGGTTCCCCATCTGTAAAATGAATGTCACCACGGGTCACTCGCTCAGGGGCCCCCGAGCTCTGTGGCATCTTCTCAGCATTCAGAATGGCGGCTGCTTTCTTTGGGGCCTTCTGCTCCTCTCTCTCTCTCAAAGCAAATGTAGCCGGGCTCTGGAGTAGGTGGGCAGCACAGCCTGGGCTGGCTCCTTGGGGCCACAGCACTGAGCCTGCCGCGCTGCAGCCTAACTGCTGACCAGACACGCAGCTGTCTGTGGTTGGATTTCCCCATCTGTACCACAGAAAGTCAGAGAAACATCACACACCCATACAGGATCCCGCCCGCTACCTGCTGGGAGACCTGGGATGTGAACTAGGAATCCAGAGACGAGTTCAGGCCGAGTTCTGTGGCCCTGGGTGGGTCGCCTTTTGTCTCAGTGACCTCATCCTCTCCTGGGAAATGGCAACCTGCAGTCTCTGGGCGGTGAATTGCTCTGCTGCCACCGAGGCCCAGCTTCTAGTTCAAAGGCCTGGTTGTGGCTCTCCACTCCTCGCCTTCTTGTTGACGTCAACGCCCCCAGGGATGGGCTCTAAGCCAGACGCACTCTGTCCCTTGTCCTCCCCTTCCAACATGCCCTGGGCAAGTGTGACCAGGCAGAGAAGCCCACGCTCCAGCGGCATCCTCTTCCCAGCTGGCTATGGAGAGAACCAAGAAGCAGACAGGAAGTGCAGGCGAGGAAGTTTGCCGGGGAAGAGCCCAGGACCTGGGCAGACTCTCTCACCTCAGGAGGTACCTGAAAACACTTCCTGCCAGTATGTTGGTGGAGACTAGTCTCAGCCAGGCCAGCAGGGAATGATGTAGACCAATGGGGAGGCGCTGCTGGTGGTGACGGGGCTGGTTCCTGGGTTCCACCATGGAATCCGAGACTCTCCACAGCCTACCTCCTAGGTGTCTGTCCAAGGGATCCACACGACACTGCACGGGGCGTTACTTGGACAGCATCCCCAGTTTCCCCCAGTCCAGGACACTTGGCTGTGAGTAATTCCTGTTTCCTGAAGACCCCCTCCCCCTACCCGTAGAGATGGACTTTACAGAGACTCTGGCACACCTCCCAGGCTCTCCAGTGGAGCTCCATTTTGCAAGGAGCTTGAAGGAAGATCGCGTCCATCCTCCCTATCTCCCTTTCTTCCTCAGACCTTGAGCATCCTACGTGCCAGCCCTCCCTGTGCCCCGGGCACACAGTGGCATCTCCTGTGCAAGCTGAGCCCGAGGAAGGGCAAGGCAGAAGGTGCCCAGGAGCCTGGCCACAGGCCTGTTTCTGAGGGCCAGAAAAGTGGTACCCTGAGCTCCAGCCCCACGCCCAGTGCTGGGTAGCCCTGCAAGGATATGGGGGTGAGACAGGCCTGGGATGGGTAGAGAAACCAGAGCTCCAGGGGTGACATCAGGGCATGCCAGCCCCTTTTATACCTCAGAGGGTGGCCAAGGAGGCCAGGGCACCTGGCTGTCCCAGACCACTCTAGCACCGCTCTTGGGATCTAGCTACCTAAGGCCACCTGGACAGCAGAGCAGAAGAGGGGGTGCAGGACAGAGTGACTCCTTCCCGCAGCAGCTGAACAGCATGGATAGGGCTGATGGTAAGTGTCCCGGGCCTCAGAGTGCAGCGCCTGGGCCAGGTCCCCTCTTCATGAGGCCTGGTGCTCCACAGCTCAGGAGAACGCCTGGGGGTGGGTTGCAGAGGAGAAAACAGAAAGTGCCAGTGATTCAGTCTCTAAATGTCATGTTATTCCAGGCGCTGTGCTTCGCCAACACCTTCCTCCACCCCCCTGCTTGCATCTGAGAGTGGGCTGCAGGGGGGAGGGGAGGATGCCACCCTGGGGGTGCCCAAAGCCACTGGGTGAATGGACAGCCAAGAGCCCTGGGCCCCGGCCCTGGCGGTCACACTGTTTGCTGTGAGACCCTGAGCTTCCTCTGCCCGCGTCCTCCTGCTCACAGCCCCTGGGGCAGGGTCTACAGCTCCCGAGAGGGGGTCACCTAGCTGCACAGCCCCAAGATAGACAAATTTCAGCGCTGTACTCATAGAGATCTGGGCTCAGGACTTGGGAGACGAGGCCTGGAGTCTAAAGGTCCAAAGTGCCTCTCTGCCGTGTCTCCCCGGCGATTCCAGCACAGCCCGCCTGTGCCAGTGCTCAGGCTCTGACACATCTTCAGGACCCACTGCCCCCTCCCAGAGCCCTCCTCGATTTACCCATGGCCCCTCTCGGCCAGCAGCAGCCTTTCTTGCTTCCAGCCTTGCCTTCTGCGAGAAGACTGGGCCAGCTTGCGTGCTCAGTAGAGACCAGGCCCCCTGGGAATCACTCACAGTCCCCATAGGAAATAGGACACAAATCTAGGGGCTTTTTGCAAAGACTGTTCCGAGGGGCCGGCAGGATGGCTCAGTGCTCTAAAGGGCCTGCGGGCGGCTGCAGGGACCTCGGTTAGATCCCCAGCACCACATGCTAGGCCAGCCCTGACCTCAGGGCAGGCTGAGCCGGCTGTAAAAATGAATAAGCAAACAAGCAAAAGTTCTGAAACAAGAAAAAAAAAATTAAAAAATTAAAAAAACAAAGACTGTCCCAAAAGGGACAGTGGGGCCCCCAGAGGCCACAGGCTGTGGGCAACTGTCACCTCAAGCCTAGAGTCACAGAAGAAGGATGGCCCTATGAAAGTGGCAACCACCAGGGAGGTGGCTCTTCCCAGAAACATGATGACATCACACAGGCAGAAGGAGGAGGAGGAGGTGGTACTTAGGCTCCCGTTGGTCAAGTTCAGGCGGCGGCTGAGAGCATTAGCGGCGCCCCCAGGTCCCTGCTGGGTGGGGGATGCAGGCAGGGCAGAGGCCACAGCTAGCAGGAGGATGGGGGTGGGTGGGGCAGCACCTGGCTCCTCCATCTCCAACCTGGGCAGTATCCTGTGGGGCAGACCTGTCGCACAGAAGCCTGGGCTTACAAGGTGACACCAGAAGCCACTCCTCAGCAAACCACAGGGATCCAGGAGCTGTCCTGAGCCACCTCTTCTGGTCCTCCCCTGTGACTTCCTTCCCCTACTTTCTAAAGTGGAAGCGGCAGGAGGGTAGGGGGAAAGACAGAGAGACAGAGAGACAGAGACACAGAGACAGAGACAGAGACAGAGACAGAGACAGAGACAGAGACAGAGACAGAGAGAACCAGCCCTACTCACCAGGAAAATGGGCTCGGAGAAGAGGAAAGCTTAGCAAATGGGAAATTAATTCCAGGCGGTGAAGGGCAGAGGCTGTTGTTTGTGATGTATAACTTACTCTCGGTGTCAAACTGTGTACTGTGTATATCAGTGGGATGGCAAGAAAACCGAGATCTATTACTTCGAGTTTAATCTGTTCTCGGTGCTGGAGAAGGGAGCAGGCGGGGGGAAAAAAAGACTACAACTTTAATCACAGGCTCAACTCGAGATGTCAAGCTGCTCTGGGGGGTGTTAGTAAAATGATGTCGTATTACAGGCTTCCCAGACAGCTTCCCACACTGCGGCTTCATCTGCCGCGCTGCAAATTAGCACACCTACTTTACGCTCTTCAGGTAAAACCAGTAATTTAGCTGAAAAATACACACACATGCATACAGCGCGTGCGGGGGGGGGGGCCGGGGAGCCAGGGAGAGCGGGCTGCCCCCTTCGAGCAATGAATAGCTGCAGTGAGCATAGCCCTGGATGGAAATGACACCTTGGCTGCCCCTCCTGTCATTAGCGTGTGGCTCCCGGCACAGCCCCGCCACCAGCCCACCTTCCGTGCTACCTGCCTCGGTGCCTCCCCCACCCCCACCCCCCTCGCCGCCATGAACCGTAAATTACATGCTGACACCTTTAATTTGTGCAAAGTATGCCTGGCTGCGCCTGGCACCAGCAGCCGGCTGCTATAATAAGGTCAATCTATATTCATTGTCGCAGCACTTGATGTGCCAGATAACACAGAGAGGCGGCGCCGCGGTGGTGGCTTCTCCGGGCTGGGGGGGGTGCTCGTGGGGGGGTGCCCGATGCTGCCCGCCCGTGGAGGCCTGGCACCAGTTGGCTCATCACTTATGCGTGGCATGAGTGATGTTATGATTCAGCTAATCGCCATCAGTTATTCATCCCACTGCTGCCTGGAGACAGGGACTGTGCATGCTGGCCTCCAGGGCCAGAGAGGCCCCTGCTGCCCGACGCTGCTGCCACCACGTGACCACTCAGCCAGTCCAACTGTCCTTTCTGGGGGTGGCCCGAGGGACACAAAGCCCAGGAGAGTGGACCCCTGGCTTGGAGGAGAGGAAACCCTTGGGCCATGGGTGGTATCACCCCTGTGAAGTCTGCACTCATGGGTCCTGTGTTACACAAGCCAGGCTCTGCTGTCCCTGAGTTCTGAGTTCGAAACCCACCTCTGCCACACACAAGCTGTAAGAGTTGAGACGAGTCTCTTCACTTTTCCCTGGTACAGCCTTTCGTCTGCAAAGGGAGCAAACAGCTGCAATCCTGGCAGGGAGAAAGTTAAGGGTGCAAGGAGCAAACACGTCTCCCAGCGCGGCTCTAGGCTGCGATGGCCGGATCCCAAGGAAGCTATTGTACATGGCGCTAGGTAAATGTCTGCCTTCCACGGGGAATTCAGACCCAGACCCAGAGGGGCGGGGCTTGTGGGGGAGGCCCTCTGGGCCCGCAGGCATAAGGCTGTGCTGTCTTCCTCAAGTGTCTCGGGTAGGGAAAGGCCTGGGAGGCAGCTAAAGCCAGGCAGAGGGCTGACGGAAGCAGACACCAGCCACATTCTCAGTCCCCAGCAGGCTGACGACCAAAAGGCAGTGCCAGAGTAGCAGCACGTAGGGGCGGACAGATGCCGGAAGGCAGGGTGCAGGGGGAACTAGAGCCTCGGAGGCCAGGGCCAGAGCTGCAGTCCCGGCCCAAGCTTCTGACTGCGTAGCTGTCCCCTCTGCCCCCAGGACATCCCCCACAGGGTTCCCCAGAGCTTCTCGTATGCCTCTTCACACTGGAGGGACACTGGGTCCTGTACAATTCGTGCTCCCAGCACTGCCGGTAACCCCCAGGGCGGTGGGAAGCACGGGCCGGAGGCCTTCCACATCCACTGAGCCTCGGTTTCCTTGTCTGCAACAGAGTCATTGCATGAACCCCTTGGGGCTGGCAAGAAGGCTGAGGCCAGCACAGGGCATCAAGCGGGTGGCTAGGCCGACAGCAACCGGAGGCTGCTGGGACCCAGCCACACAGAAGCCATGAGGGATGGAACTCATTCTGTACCTTAGAAATAGGCCACCCCGTACCGCTGCACAGCTGCCCGGACATGAGGTCCCTGCCCGTGGCTACCCTGGCCCCCCAACTCCTGCTGTCCCCCGGGGGCAGCAGAGCCAGGTTTCCACAGGGAAACAAGGAGCATGGACAGTGTCACTTCCCTGTGGCAAAGCTCCAGGGGCTCCACGGCGTCTAGATTAGAGTGTGAACCCCTCCCTCCACTCCCAGGACCCGGGGTCCTGCTCACCTCCTCCGCCCTGTCACTTCCCGCCCACTGCTCACAGGACATCCCCTGATCACCAGCACGCCCGGGCAGGAGGAAAGGGAAGAGCTAGGCCACAATAGGGACCTCCCCAGAGGCTCAGCAGGTCATCACAAGACCAATGACCTTCTTGGTTATAGGTCATTGGCCAGATGTGTCACATGGAACCCTAGCTTTAGAGAAGCTGGCCAGTAGACCATTTTATTTAATTTTTTTAAATGTGGGGCTGTGGCTGCCCCCAGGAAAAGTGGAAGACAAGGTAAGAGATATGGATGGAAGAAGCGACCCAACAGTGCCACCCACTCAGGGCAGAAGCTTTCTCACTCCCCTCCCCACCCCCTCCACCTTTGGTCTTTTGGAGACAGGGTCGTGCTGTGCAGTTCAGGCTGGCCTTGAGCTCACTTTGTAGCCCAGGCTGGTCTCGAACTCACAATGATCCTCCTACTTCAGCCTCCTCAATGCTGGGGTTGCAGGCACACACCACCACACCTGGCCAGGGTTGGAGGCTTTCAATATCGGGATCAGACCTGGAAATCCTGTGCTCGGGAGACAGCTTCTGGAAGCTGCTCCTGGCCAGGCCCCAGCATTAGGCAGGCGGATGAGCCGGACACATTGTGTGTCCCGGCAAGGCTTGCCATGGGGGGTCTCTGCCAGCTGTGACATGCGAGGCACTGCACAGAGGCACACAGGAGCCCTGAGAGACGGGACAGCTCCACAGATGCCAGCTGGCTGGTGAGCAGGAGACAGCGGTATGTCAAGGTCTGTGATATGTGAACACAGGGCTGTGCGTCCTGCCCAGGGGTAGATGATCCCGGGAGTGGGGTTGGAGCCTAGGAGAAGGGGGGCTATTAACAGTTTAGGTCTAGAACATTCCTGCATTAAATCTAGAATGTTCAAAGGTGAGCTCCTGAAAAGTAATGGGACAATTCCAGTGTCACACTCACTGGTGCCTCAGTTGACTGATGAACCCGTCACTGAGTGTGCCATCAGGAGGGGGGCCTGGTTGCTCACTGAGAAGCACCCGCACGTCTCTGCTCTGCTCCCGCCCTCTCTGTGCATCCTGGCCACCGTGAGGTGAGCAGCTTTTCCTGCGCCAGGCCCTTCCTTAAGTGCCACCAATTATGGACTCTGCCCATCATACAATGTGAAGCTAAGACACTGGAAAAGTAAAGACCATGCACAACTACACGTGTGAAAGAGCTGAGGGCACAGATTCAGGCATTTGCACACCCAGGCCCATAGCAGGATTACTCACCAAAGCCAAGGGGCAGCAGCAACCCAAGGGTTCACTGGTGGACAGATACATAAATACAAGGTGGTCTGTACACGCAGTGGAATATTACTCTGCCTTCAAAAAGCAGGCAATTCCGACATGAAGGGCATTATGTTAAGCAATGCAGGCCAGCCACACAAGCTCAAGGATCAGGGACCCAACCAAAGAGACAGACAGCTTCATAGAGACGGGGCATAGGGGGGTGACTGGCCGAGGCAGGCAGGAGGGGACGGAAAAAGGGGGGATTGTTTAATGATTATTGAGCTTCAGCTTCTTAAGAGAGAGGCCTGGAGATGGATGGTGGTGATGGCTGCGCAGGACAAATGGATTTAATGCCACCACACAGTGTTCTTGAAAACTGTGAAAACAGCTAAG
The DNA here is from genome assembly GCA_004027025.1 of Myocastor coypus. Taxonomy (NCBI): domain Eukaryota; kingdom Metazoa; phylum Chordata; class Mammalia; order Rodentia; family Myocastoridae; genus Myocastor; species Myocastor coypus. Next base: position 68,088 of record PVJA010004157.1, on the reverse strand, counting down.
TTCAATATTGTATATAATATATAATATATAATATATATAACATATATTGTATGTGTATATAGTTTTATATATAAAAAATAGAATGTACAAAGAGAAGGAAGAATAGATATTATAAAAAGAGACTACACTGTGGGCTGATACAGTTACTGGGATTGAACATTTCATCAGGTTTACACTTTGTGGTCATTAAGCTATGAAGAGAAATTTTTGAATCTTGTCGTGGTTTGTGTCGAGTTGTCCCCCCAAAGCCTTGTGCAATCGTGGGGCAGGGACTTCTGGAGTTTGAGATTAACTCATGATCCACTGGCACTGCAGGTCTGAGCACTGGTGGGATTGCGGGTGTGAGTGCCACGCCCGGCCTGGGGCAGCGAGCCTGAGTGCACCGGAAGGGAGGTGGATGTCCTCTCCTAGCCCTTGTTGCTGCTGCCCCTCCCTTTGCCCTCTTGCTCTCAGCTGCCGCCACGAGCGGCTGCCCTCTGCCACGTGCCGTTCTGCCTTGGAGCCGGCCGAGTATGGACCGAAACCTCCAATAACTGTGAGCTCAACATTAACCTTTCCTTCCTTCATTTTGGGTGTCAGGTATTTGTCCCAGCAACGAGAGAACAGCAACTGAGACAATCCTGATATTTAAGGCACAGAAAAATACTACTTTGTCCAGAGACCCCAGTGGCCCCCATGCCCTGGCCAGGACTGAATCCTAAAGGGCATTGGCCTCAGGGGCAGTCCTACAAGAGGCACCGAGTAGCACAGAGGGCACCACAAGACACCAAAGCCTGTGACACAAACCCACTCCACAGTCTCCCCCCACAAGGACAGGCGGGAGGATCTGGGTCACGGGATGAAGGCCTGCTGGTGGATCTGCAGTGCCAGCCTTTAAGGTCCGAGGATTTCTGAATCACACCCGGGATGCCCAACACACTGCCCTCAGAGAAGGGAGCCTGGGGGCATCCAGAAGGCAGCCCGAGCTCTGCTCCCAAGATCTGGGTCTGGTGGAGCCCTGCATCCTCTGCGCGCGCGCGCGCACACACACACACACACACACACACACACACACACACACACACGGGGAGGGGGTGCTTGATGGGTGATGTCATAGGCCCAGAACCAGCCGGAACAGTTGAATCAGATGCTCCCTGGCCCCAAGCCCTCACTGCCCTGGAGGGGCCAGCTGGGCTGTGAGTGTTGCCCTGTGCCTTGGTGCCCTGCCTACGGGGCTGTCTGCTGGCCCAGGACACTGCACTGTTCTGGGAGAAGGAGGAAGGCTGCAGCTAGGAGAAGCCCTGGACAAAAGTCCGGGGGTCACTTTGGGATTCCGGCCTTGTGATCACGGGCCAATTCCCTGTCTGCATCCTGGGTTCTTTGTCTATAAATGGCTAACAGCTGTGCTTCCTCAAAGGCTGTGTTGGGAGGACAGGGGACAGCTGGGGGTCTTGGCCCGTGACCCCACCACTCCAAATGCACCGTGGTCCCCTTGACCCGGGCGCTCCTGTGTGAATGCCTCACCAAGCCTCCCGCCTCTTCTCACTCACTGCCTCAGGCCCAGGTACCCAAATCTTCAGAGCAGGCCAGGCCTCAGTGGACTTTAAAGGTGACCCTGCTGTTAGGCACGAGTCAAGGGACCAGGGTGTCTACGCACACCCCCCCACACACCTGGCTGGGGCCGGGCACCTGCCTAGCCGGGTCTGCAGAGGGCAGCCTGCCGCTAACTCAGGGCCACTTGTGGGCTGGACCGGTGCAGCGACACCGTCTCTTCCAACCACAGCTCAGCAATCTTGTGTTTAAAAAGCAATAAGACTAAATGCCTTTCCGTTTCCCCTTTGAGAGACCACGTATGATAAATGATAGGCAATTTCATGGTTGGAGTTTCAATTTCCGAAAATATTAGTGCAAATCCCCCAGCTCCACTTCTGAGACAAATTCTTTTTGGCGGGCTCCTCCCTTGTTTCCCAATTCCCCGATTCTGAATAGATTTGGAGGTCTGGGGCAGGTCCGCCAGCTCAGCCCACCTCCCACCTGTCGGATGTGCCACCTACATCCTGTCCTTCCAGACTCTTTTTGCATTGGTTTCGAGGCAGCCACTGTGCACCCACCCCTGCACTAAGTATTAGTTTGGCAGGTGTAAGTGAGCCACAATCGGTCATTTAATCAACAAGCACTTACCATGCACCTAGTCACTGCAGTCTCAAACCTGCTAAGGTAATGGTTGAAAAAGGTGTCTTTTTATGCAATGGAATATTATTCAGCTATAAAGAATGATAAACTAGAAGACTTCATACATAAGTGGATATATCTGGAATATATACTCATAAGCGAAATAAACCAGACCTACATGTATAAATATCATATAGTCTCCTATTATAGTTTATATCTAGTTGTCTCCCCAAAGCCTCATGTAATCATGGGTGGGGACTTCTAGAGTTTGAGACTTGAATGATGATCCACTGGGATTACGTGTTTTGCTACTGGTGGGATTATGGTCTGAGTACTACTGAGACTATGGGTGTGGCCTGAGATGGATAGGCTAAGGCAGAGAGCCTGATGTAATTTAAAAAGAGAGACAGACTTGAGCTGTTGCTGTCTGCTGCCCTGGTTGGCTGGCTGCCTCTGTTGCCACTGTCGCTATTCTGCCGCCATGAATTGCTGCTCTCTGTCCTGTTCCACTCAGCCTTGGACCCATCTGAGTATGAACTGAAACCTCCAGAAACTATGAGATAAATAAACCTTTCCCCACTTCATTTTGTGTGTCAGATGTTTGTCCCAGCAATGAAAGAAGTGACTAAGACATCTCCCAAGTGTAAGAACTCAAAAGAAGAAGTAAAAATGGAAAGGCCCAGCACAGCTGAATGGAAACCAAGGACTTAAGCATTAAACAGTGAAGTGACTGAAACAGAAAAGATAGGAAACAAAGCCATGCACTCCTATACAGGATGGATTCGATAATGGTCCTACGAACCACCGAAAGGTTTTTCACACTGAGGATAGCAGTGGGTAACACTAAAATTATGCTTGGAATACCTGTCATTCTTGTCTTTTAGATTTGTGCTGCTTCTAATGTCAGTTTCTGCTATACTCTCTCAAGTAAATGATTGGTTTACAAGAAAAATAAAAAAACTATCAAGGTTCTGAGGGGTTCCAGCACCTCTCTAACACTGCAGGCTTTCTCGTACTTCCACTTCACAATCAGGAAAAGTGAGGCTCAGACCTGCTAAGAGCAGGGTGGGCTGGAGTGAACAGGGCAAGGTCTGAGAGGGTGAGCTTCGCCTGAGCACACAGTGTGAGGTGCTGCATGGGTGCTCGCCTAGCTCTCAGTCCAGGACTATAAGCTATTTCATTTACATACAACTCAAATTCTGCACCAGTAACCCATTGTACAGATGTGGAAAATGAGGCTCAGGAAGGCTAAGCAGTTTGTGCCAGGTTTTTTTTTAACTGTTTGTTTTAGTTACTCTTTACTTGTTGCTGGGACAAATACCCAACAGTGAAAATGAAGGAAGGAAAGGTTTACTTAGCTCACAGTTACTGGAGGTTTCAGTCCACACTTAGCCAGCTCCAAGGCTGAGTGGAACAGGGCAGACAGCATCCAGTTCATGGAGGCGGAATAGCAATAATCGCGACAGAGGCAATCGACCAACCAGGGCAGCAGATAGCAACAGCATCAGTCTGTCTCTCTGTCTCTCTTTATATTACATTCAGGCTTTCTGCCTCAGCCTATCCACCTTAGGCTGCACCCATAATCCCAGAAGCACTTAAAACACATAATCCCAGGGATCATGGATGAAGTCTCAAACTCTAGATCAGTACTAAATCACATAATCCCAGTGACTCATGAATCATCTCAATCTGTAGAAGTCCCCGCCCTATGAGTGCATGAGGCTTTGGGGGCACAACTAGACATAAACTATAACACTATTTATTTATTTATGTTATGGCCAGCACAACCTGCCCTGGGGGTGGGGCTGGCACAGCATGTGGTGCCCAGGATCGAACCATGGTCGCTGTGGTTGCCTAAGCTTGCCTAAGTAGGTGCTTTAGACCACTGAGCTATCTTGTGGGCCCTGTGCCAGGTTTTTCTTTCCGATGAGCCATATGGTCTCTCCTGTTGTTCCCATGTCAGGCAAGTTAGGTGTTAGTCCAGGGTCATTTCCAACCTTGGGAGTCCCTGCTATAGAGGCACCAAAGTGCCTAGTTGGCAGCAGAGGGCCCAGGACCAACAGCTCTGATCCCTCGTCTCCCGAGACTGCGCCTTCTGGTCTCCAGGCTGAGGCTGCTGGGAGCCCCAGGACCTAAGCCCATCAGTGCTTCCCCATGCGCTGCCCTTCTTTCCTAAACAAACTCCATGTCAGGACAGCCAGGACCCCAGCAGCAACCGCCCCTCTCACCCTTCTCTCCCCCTCCGGAAGGCTCCTTTCCTGGCTATGGTAATGTTTCTTTCTTCAGCCTAAGACCAGCACAAAGCCTAAGATCTGCAGTCCCATCTGTGTGACCTCCAGCAAGGTCCCCCCACGATCATACTGGCAGAGCCAGAGAGGGAGGCATCGGCGCGGATGTGGCCCGCCACATGAGTGGACAGCCTCGCCCTGTGATGGCCCGCACTGGAGAGGACCCCGCTCTGGGTCCTTCCCAAGCAAGGCTGGGACCCGATTCCTAATCGCAGAACCTACACCTGCCCCATCTCACTAAGGGCCAGGCTTCCAGCAGGGAGAGCCCACAGAGCAGGGCCAGCCCCACAGAGCAGAGCACTCACAGTCCTCAGGGAGGCGCTGGGGTTGTGGGGAGACCAGGCAGGGGCACCCGAATCCCTAAGAATAGAGGGAATCCCGGGAATCTGGACAGAATGTAAGGGAAAAGAAGCAAAGACTAAATAAATACATAAATGAATAAATAAATAAATGGGGGGTTGGGGAGATAGCTCCATGGCACAAGTGCCTGCCTGGCAAGTGCAAGGTCATGAGTTTGAACCCCCATCCCTCAACAAAAAAAAAAAGGAAAGAGAGAAAGAAAGAAAGAAGAAAGAAAAGAAAAAAACAAAGGTATAAAACTATAGTAGAGACAGGAGGGAGAAAAACCAGATTGCAGTAGGGCTTAATAGCAAAGAATAAACTCAACAGGGTGGAACAGAAGAAGCCAGGGCAGAGCAGACGCAGACGCAATGGCTGACTAGAGCGGAGCACAGCACAGAGCAGGGTGGCCGCAGACGGGATGCCTGGGATCTCTGCGCAAGCTGAGGTAAAATCCACTCGCGTATTGACGAGGGTCTGCCAAGGGCCACTGCACGGAAGGTTAAGGAACAGCGAGACGTAGTCCTGGCCCCTGCAGAATGTGCTGCCCAGTGTAAGAGACGTGCGAGGTAAACGCTAGTGCCCTACAGGCACAGTTACAAATGATGAACTTCCAGTAAGTGACACAAAAGAAGGCACAAGGGGCTGTGACCAGGAGACACAGGAGGGAGTCCCAGTCATAAGAAAGACCTTGAGAAAGCTGAGACCTTAACCTTGGCCTCCAGCAGCCAGAGACTCACAGGCCTGGGAAATAGTGTGCGGGGTGGAGAGAGCCCGGTGTGCAGAAGCCGGGAGGCAGTGGGAGCACATCTGGCCCATGAAGATCGGCGGGAAGAGCGGGCAAACCGAAGCCCAGAGCCAGGGGGCAGAGGCAGACAGATGCCGGGTGTCCCAGGCCCTGCAGAGCCCACAGTCTTTGCAGCTGTGGGGAGAAGTCGCAGCTGCTATGCTCCTAGTAGCACAGAATGAATGAGGTGGGGAGCTCTTAGGGAACCCGTGGGGTCATCTCCAAGGAGGCCACAGTGGTGGTTCGGAGCAGAGCAGCAGTGGCACCAGAAGGGAGCCATGTCAACACAACAGAAGGGGTTTCCCACTTTCAAGACAAGGGGTGGGAGGGGTGCAGGGGTGGCGCTTCCTGAGCTGTGGGATGGAGGGGAGATGGCTGCAGGGACAGAATTTACTTCTGAAGATGCTGAGTTTAGGGTTCTGGTGGCATCACAGAGAAGCCACGCAGGTTCAGAGACTCGGTGCAGGGAGTCGGCAGCACATAGATGCTGCGCAGTGCCGTGCATGTGGTCACTGTGCCGCCACGGGATGCCTGGGATCCCAAGAGGTGCCCGCTGCCAGGGCTACTGCAGGGGTTGCTGGGCTGGGGCTGAGGGGTCTGGGTAATGTGCTCGCTGTAGAGTGTTTGGGTGACCTCTGGATCTTGGGTCTAAGGAGAGACGGGAAGAGGTAGGAATAGAGAGAGCCCAGCTGAGGACCTGGAGATGGAGAGGCCAGAGAAAGCAGCAGGCCCTTGGGGAGTCTCAGAGCAAGACAGGAGGGGCAGCAGGACTTATGACATGGGACATGGCACGCACAACCTGCAGGGCAAGGCAGGACCCAGAGGGACCAAGGAGGTCACTGACAACAGAGCAGGGGGTGGCAAAGAACTCTAGGCTGATGACAAGCCAGGATGTCATGTGTGAAATTGGGGGACAGGCCACCCACACACATTTCACCCGGGAATGCCCTGCATGGTGCCAGCTGCCAGATACTCTAGCAAGGGACAGGGGCGTGCTGGTGGGTCAAGTGTGTCTCTGCACACGCCAGCTTGGCCTCCGGCTCCTGCCTTCCCATATCTGGGCCAGCAGCCTCAGATGTCCCTCTCCCAAGCAAGCCCACACTGTGGAGGTCACCGCAGGCCGGGCCTGAGCTTCTTCCCTCATCCCGGTGCTGCAGTCAGCAGGCCAGCGCTTGTCATGCCACCCACCGCGGGTGCTAGAGTGCAAGTTTCCACACACAATTCGGGACACCAGCTGCCACCATCTGGCAAGGGGGCACGGAACCTCCTGCCCACCCTCCGGTTGTGGCTGGTTTCCCCAGGCACTCTGGTTCTCACTGCGCAGGGAGACATTTGAAACAGGCACATTTGAAAGATCCATTCAACTTCGAATCCGACTTTCATTTGCATGAAACGGAAACTGAAAACCTCCCACTTGCACAGAGCAAACCTCTACCAGCCCTTGAGGGGCAGCATCTTCTGCAAGGCAAAAGGGATTTTCAGCTGGGGATGAGCTCCGGGGGATCTTTCAGAAGCAAATGTGGTGGACTGTTAGTGTGTTTTGCGAGGTAAAAAGAACGCTCAGAGGCTTTGCCGAGGTCTGAGTTCCATTCTGTTAAAAGTGGGCCGAGTGACCGCCTACCGGAAGTGCCCCAAAGGATGCTGAAGCCCCTCCCATCCATCCAAGGCAGGCCCCTGGTGCAGAGCGGAGGGGAGGCTCCCCAACATTTCAAGGAGGCTCTGTGGTGGCAGCAGAGGGCTGCTCCTCCCGAGAGCAAAAGACAACACAGAGGCTGTTTGTTTTCTGAGCAGGAAAAAGAAGAACAGCTGCTCCAAGAAGCCACTTGAAAGATAATCAGGCGGCGATGTTGGCAAAACAGCTGTGCGACAGGCAGGCGGAGAGGGGGTGGCCCGAGAGCTGGGAGGGAGGGGGCGCTGGAGCTGGGAGCAGAACGACCCGCCTGCCAGGCAGACTGGCGCCTGGTGCCAACACCTGGGAACCAGCCCAGCCCAGCCCACATCCCCACGGGGTGCAGAGGGAGCTCTGCCGGCTGAGGCTTGCCCCCCACACCGGTGGAATGGTGCTAGGTGTGGGGCTCTATTACACCAGCCCTCAGGAGGCCGAGGCAGGAGGATCACTGCCCATGTGAGGCCAACTGACACTCCATGGTGAGTTCAAGGCCAGCCTGAACTATGCATAGCGAGAACTTGTCTCAAAAGAAAAAAATAAAATAAAACTTCACCAGGCTGGGAAAGACCAGGCTGAATTGCACCTGGGCTCTACTGTGCCGGAGGATAGATGTGAAGAACACCCTGTCTCCGCCTCATTCCCCGGCCCTGACCCCTCCTCCTCATTCCACACCACAGCCAGCTCCAGCCAGGGCCTGCATATCCATTGTCTACTGCATGATCAGCCGAACTGTGTGGGCCCCACACCTGACAGGGAGAATGGTTTTTTACCCAACCTGGGTTGCCGTCCCCTCCTTCCCAGCACCCTGGCTTTCAGGCCTCCAGCCTGGTCCTGCTACTCCCCTCCAACAGGGTTCTCACTGGAGTAAAATATCCTCAGGTCTCCTGCCAGCCACCCTCAGGCCCGCCATGACCACAGCCCCTTCTTCCTGCGTGGTTTAATCATCCTTGTAAGAGAGAAAAGCCATTTTTGTCCTGCCCCTAGTGACACTTGCAGAATTCCTGTCCCGAGCATTTACCCTATGACCAGAGTTTCTCCACCTTTCTTGGAGGAATTGATAGGTTTTCCACAGTGTTGCTGCAGAGAAACAGGCAGAAAGAAAAAAGGAAAAGGGCTTGATTTACCTGGAGGACACAGAGAGAACTCTCTGAATTGGAACAAAGGGAGGCTGAGGCTTTCACGGCCTTTTGCCAGGGGTGGGGTTTGAGGAGGATGTTTAGATACCCCTGAGGAGCTGATTGGGGCCTTCCCTGAGGTGGTGGGACAGGTGGAAGGAAATTACACCCTGGGCTGGGTTGGAGAAGAAGGGGAAGGTGGTCTTTGGGAAGAAAAGCAGTTGTTTTAAGGGCTTCAGCCATATTGGACAACCACCATAATGATTCAGCAATTCATACTAGGGCCAGAACCTATCAGGAATCCTTTCAGATAACATCTGTCCTCACATTTGCTTTTTCTTGACAGGACTTAAAGGTTCTTTGACGTCACTTCCTGTAAGACAGCTTGTCCCCAAGCCTGTGACCCTGATACAAGAGCCGCTGTTGGGGATTCAGAGCTAAGAGGAAACCTCAGAGGTCCTTGATCGTATCTGCTACCCATCTACAGGACGAGCAGTGGCCCAGCCTATGAATGGGAGGTGTGAGCTCTGCAGGGCTGGACACTTCCCAGGCACGCCAAGGGTTCAATGCCCCCTCCCTGCCCCACACCCACTCATTCCTGTCAGCCCCGTGATGCCATGGAGCAGGGCAACAGCTGGGACTCCTGGCTGCAGGAGGTCCCTGTGAGCCTTCAAGTCCTCAAACAGCAACAGAACCAACCCCAGCAGGACGTCAGAGGATGAGGCCCAAAAACAAGGAAGCAGGGCCCAGCCTGGAAAACCATTGCAATCTCAGCTTGGCAAAAGGCAGGTGCAGGGCAAACCCAAGCAAACAAAGACGGCAGCGCTGCTGAGCACAACCCCCGGACCAGGGACTGGCAAGCATCTCCTTCTTCAGAGCACACCAGGGGCCCCAAGGACAGAGTCCTGTCCACCAGGGGCTGGGCCACCAGACGCTGCAGGTGGAGACAGCAACTCAACCAAATCAGAAATAGTGACAAGACTTCACTCAGAGGACAGTGCCATTTGTCATTCCAGGTCCCCTCCCCAACATCCTTCCACACAGCACTGGTTGCATGGATCCAATCTGTGTGAATCTTGGCCTGGCTTCCCCTCTTCAGGCCCCTGAGAATAGGGCTTTGAGGAAAAGGCACCCATTTGAGAGGCAGCTTCGGGAACCTCCAATGAGGGGCTGTGGGGATGAGCAGGACAGAGCAGGAAGCCAACCTGGGCTGCTTGAAGACGGACAGGCAGACAACGTCTGTGCCCCACAGGGGCTCATTGGGAGGGATCCAGGCAGCTCCACTCACCCCAATCTAGTCACATCCCCAGCCACAGATCCACTGTCCCTGGGAGTGTCCCTGACCATGGGACAGATGTAGTTTCTATGGAATCCCAGCACCTTGGAGAGGTGCACAAAGAATTCTTGGGAACAGAAGGTGTAGCTGCAGATGCCCCTATTGCCCACTACATTGGAGTTTTATTTCTGCTTAAAATTTTGGGTCTTGCATTTATAATATCTGGGGGGGGTAAGTATTGGGGATCGAACTCAGGGCCTTGCGCTTGCTAGCAAGGCACTTACTTAGGCCATTGCGCTATCTCCCTGGGCCCCTTATGATATTTTTTGAAGAGCTCACTCACTTAAAGGCAAAGGCTTTTTCTGCTGATTCCAGGAAGGTACGGCAGACACACGTTCCCTGCTACCCCTGCTAAGCACAACTCAAATCCCCATGCATTTTATATAAAACAAATATAGCTGACTCTACAAGCTGGAAAGAAGGCAGACATACCAGGGCCCAAGGGACACAGGACCACACAGCAGCACATTCTTGGGGGTGGTCTTTGGGCTCTGTGCATCCCAGACTTGGAGCAGAGCAAGCTCCACTGGGTATAGGTTTTTTAAAAAAGTTCCAAGTAAAGCATACTGTCCTTGGCTAAGGTCAGTCTTCAAAGGAACCCAGCAGGGCAGGAGCATTAACTCCAGCCCCACAGGAAGTCATGCGGCTCCCACTCCCAACCTGCCCACCAGCAGAGGTGATGGGGAGTCTGCATTTCCATCCTGCTGAGCAGCACAGGGTCCCCACTTCCTCTTCTGGGGCTCAGGAGCCTAGGGGAACCACAGCAGGGTGTCAGTGAGGACACCTGGGATTCCTGTCCCCCCTCTTCCCCTAGGAGCACCTTCTCCAGTATCCAAGGGCCAAGGAGAGACCTGGCCTCCTCCTCTTCCTCCTCCACCTCACACCAGCAAGGCAGTATCGTCCCAGCCACATCTGGGTGGCATCCCCCATGAGCCAACTAGACCCGGGGAAGGCTTAGAAGAACATCGCCCTAAGGAGAGATAAAGTGGAGTCATTTGGAGGAAGACACACATCCACAGAGGCCACAGTAGGCAGGGAAATAAATCAGGTGCACCTGCTTAAGAATCATGCAACTTCTCTTATATGCAAAATCCAGATTATAAATAAAGAGCAAAATAAAAAAAGAGATGACCATAAGTAGGGAGATGGATCTTCCTCAACGGGGAGGAAGATCAAGGGAGGAGGGAGGGGGCAGAGGAGAGGGAAGTGAGTGACCAAAGGAGTTAAGCTGTAGTGGCAGACTGACAGCTGGTCGTAGACTTGCTGCTACACCTAGCTGAACTGAGCCAGCGTGGTGCTGGGTGTGGGAGGGTCATTGCAGCAGCGGAAGAGGCCAAGCTGGAGAAGAGAGAAACTGCTGCGAGGACCCGGAGGACCTTGTCATGCTGACTTTTCTGATCAACTCTGCTGCTCTCATCACTGAAGGAGCTCAGGACCTTACTGTTGCTGAGACTGGCTACGATTTATTTTGGGAGAGCTCTGGACCTCATCTTGAGCATCGTTTCCTGGCTCCAGAGCAGAAGATGGTGCACTGCTCAGTCCCATGGAGAAGCTGGTCATGTTGGCTTTCCTGATGGGAACTCTCATCTTTCGAAGAGCTCGGGACCTCACTGTCGCTGAGGATGACTGAGTGCTTTCCAGGGAGCTCTGGTGCTTGCCTCGGGCATCGCTTCCTGGCTCCAGTGCAGATCCCTCAGCCCACTGGCACCGACTTCCCAGCTTCCACCACTGACCTTGGGGCCTTCCCAGCACCGATTCGTGGAGCAGGCCTGCATGAGCCATTGGCATGGGCTCTAGGCCTCCAGCTGGACCCACAAGGGGATTGTCATGGGCTCTAGGACCTCAGCTAGACTCCTGCAGGAACTGCCGTGTGATGCCTGCCCCAGCTGGATTCTTTGGTCACCAATGTGCGGACAGATTTCCTGCACTCTCTTTGCATGATTCTTTTGCTGACTATCATAAAATAATCTTACAAATTATGTGCCCTGTATTGTATTGTTCCCCTTGCAAGACCCCAAACTGTGACAGACATGTTATACGCAGGTGCCAGCCCCACACAAGGAATGCGATTGTCACCTACCGAGACACATACAAAATAATAATAATAATAAGATCAGAATCTCTTAATGTACCAATATCTAGGTCTTAAGTTTAAAAAAAAAAAAAAACCCATTATGCTAAGAAGAAAGATCTCAAGCCGAATTTTTAAAAAGCCCAGTAATACCAACATGGAAATACAAGGATAGGAAAATGACTCAAAAATTCTAAAGCAACCATAATAAAGATGCATCTGTAGCAATAATGGGCGTGCTTGGTTTGAAAGAGAAGGTAGGAGGAGCAAAGAAAGAAAGCGAGGAGCAGGAGGTGAGTGGCGATCTTAGAAGAAAAACCCAGTGATCAAAATAAAAACCTCAGTTAGCAAAAGGGAAGCAGCAGAGGAAAGAATGAGCAAGCTAGAAGGTAGACAGCAGCGATTTTCCAATCTGAAAAGCAAAGAGAAAATGAATTTTACAAAAAGAATACAGCATCAGAGATCTGGGAAACTATGACAAAACTGAAACCGAAGGCTCGTGAGATAGCTCAGTGGACTAAGTACCTGCTTTGGCAAGTGCAGGGACCAGGGTTCGGTTCCCTGGTCCTGCCTGCCATTCCAGCCCCGCCCCCAGTGACCGAGTGTGGGTGTGGTGATGCACGCCTGTGATGCTAGCACTGGGGAGGCCGAAGACAGGAGACTCACGATGAGCCCGAGATGCGCGTAGTGAGATCCTGTACCAAACATATAAATGAAAAAACAAACAAAAGAAAACAAAAGACCTACTTTTATTCTTTGGGATTCTAGAAGGCAAATACAAGGAGGGAGGTCAGAAATGACACTGAAGCAACGCTGGCAGAATTTTACCAAATATGAATGAATCTCCAATGGGTAAAACTAACAATGCCCAGGCCAAGACTCAGGAAGCAAAGGTAAAGAAAAAAAACTCTTAAAGTCATCTAGTGACAATTTCACCTTCCCTGCAGAGGGAAAACGACCAAAATCAAGGCTATGTGCTGCTGTACCAGCCCCACCCTCGGGGCTTGCTGAGATGGCAATTGAGACTGGGTGTGTTGGGGCCAGCCTGTGATCCTAGCTCTTGGGAGGCTGTAAACAGATGCATCACTACAAGTCCAATCTAGTAGTGAGACCCTGAATATCCTGTAGACCATTCCCTAAAATACAAAAAAAAAAAAAAAAATCAAGGCTGCGTGGTAAGGGTGGAGGGGTAGTCATGCAGACCAATAGAACAGAGCAGAGGACCTACAAAAAGAGGGGCCGACAAAAATGTCACCTGGTTTAATTAAAAGTACAAAGACAATGGAATGGGATAAAGATGATTTTTTCTGCAAACAGACCTATAATAATTGGGTAAACCATGCAGCATTCTCACCCACCACCTCAATGAGCTTTGGCCTGAGTCTCAGTACTTACATAAAAACATTCAAAATAAAAAACTAAAGCTATTAGGAAAAAAACAAAACAAAACAAAACAAAACAAAACAAAAAAACAGGATTTGGGATCTAAGGCTAGGCACAGAGCTTTTGTGCTTCATAAGTAAACCTAATCCATAAAAGGAAAACAGTTGAGTTGACCTTCACCCAAATTAAAGGATGCCTGTTCTGTAAAACACCCTGCTCAGTGAATTTAAAAGACAGGTGTATAGCCAGGCCATGGTGGTGCATGCCTGTAGTTCCAGCACTTGGGAGGCTGAGGCACGAGGATCAGTGCAAGTTCCAGACCAGCCTGGGCTACAAAAAGTGAGCTCAAGGCCAGCCTAAACTGCATAGTGAGACCCTGTCTCAAAAAGACCAAAAAAAGAAAAGAAAAAAAAGACAAGGTGTACAGTGGCAGAAAATATGTGTCAATCACACATTCCAAAAAGGGCACACTACTGGGGCCGGCGAGATAGCTCAGTGGTCTAAAGCACCTGCTTAGGCAAGCTTAGGCAACCACAGGGATCGTGGTTCAATCCCTGGCACCACATGCTGCACCAGCCCCAGCCCCAGGACAGGCTGAGCCGGCCATAATATAGAAAGAAAGAAAGAAAGAAAGAAAGAAAGAAAGAAAGAAAGAAAGAAAGAAAGAAAGCAAGCAAGCAAGCTGGAATATTTCAAGAGCTCTCAATAATAAAAAATTTGATTTTAAAATGGGCCAAAGACATGAAGAGATCCATCACCAAGCAAGACATACACATTGTAGCTGGACACACGAGAAGATAGGAACTATCCGAGAAATGCAGATTAGAACTGCGAGGAGAGATCACCGTACACCTGTCGCAATGGTGGACATAAAAAGCATCCAGGACACCAAGCACTGAGGAGCACAGAGAGAAACCATGTCGCTCCTGTGTTGCTCCTGAGCCTCAGCACAAGACAGCCACAGAGGAAAGCGGCTCAGCGGGTCCCTGCAAGATGAAACCATATGATCCAGCAATTGTTCTCCAGGCACGGGTCCCAGACACGGGAACACTTATTTTCACACAAAAACCTGTGCAGGAATGTTTAGTGTGCTTGATTAACCAAAAGCTAGAAGCAGCTCAGGTGGTGGTGGTTAAACAAACGATGCCACATTGGCACCGTGGCATAGTACTCGGCAGTTAGAAGGGGAAAGGGATGGGTGGCAGTTAGAAGGGGAAAGGGATGGGCGGGCAAATAACCCCGAGGCATTGCCAGAGAATCAGGCCTAGCAAAAGAAAAAGTTAGCCACCAGGGCAGCCTGCTGTCTGGTTCTACTTAAGGGATCATCTCAAAATGACAAAAGTACCCATGCGGAGAACAGATTGCTGGTTGCTCCTGATCAGCGACAGGGATAAAGGGTGGGGGGCGTGGTGGGGTTTGTGAAAGGACTAGAGGAGTGAGCCTGATTCCTAGGCAAGTTCTGCATCAGCGTTGATGGATATCCATATTCTGATTATGACGCCATACTTGTTTTGCAAGGTATTACCATAAAGGGAAGCTAAACAAAGTGTCCCCAGGAGGTGTCAAGTTACCCACTAGTGGGCTCCCGAGCAAGCTGACTTTATCAACTCAGTTGAAATGCAAACTAAAGGGACAGCCAGATGGCTAGGTGGAATAAAGCACCTGCTTAGGCAGACTCAGGGCCTGGGGTTCAATCCACGGTGTGCAGTGCCAGCCCTGTCCTGAGGTACTGAGATGGCAATTGAGACTGGGTGTGGTGGTACACACCTATAATCCTAGCTCTGGGGAGGTTGAAAGCAGAAGGATCACTATGGGTCCCATTTGTGTGGTGAGACCCTGTAGACCTTGTACTAAATACAAAAAAAAAAAAAAAAAAATGCAAACCAAAACTGAGCATGGTGACAAGCACCTGTAATCCCAGCTCTGGAGAGGCTGAGACAGGAGGGTCACTACAAGTCTGAGCTGTGTAGCAAGACCCTGCACCAAATAAATAAATAAATAAAGATTTTTTTAAAAAAAAAATAAAATGTAGGGCCTGCCAAATAGCTCAGAGGACTAAAGTACCTGCGTAGGCAGAGCACAGGGGCCGGGGTTTGATCCTCAGCACCACAAGCCATGCCAGCCCCTGGGGCACACTGAGCCCGTGACTGAGACTAGGCATGGTGGCACACACCTGTAATGCCAGCTCCTGGGAGGCTAAACACAGGAGGATCACTATGAGTCTCATCTGTAGAGTGAGACTCTGTAGACCCTGTACCAACTACAAAACGAAACAAAAAATATATAAAATAAAATGCAAACCATTTGAAGTTCAGAGATAGAGTCCCTAACTAAACAGTACTGTCGCTCTGTAGCTGTGAGTGTACGGAATTTGTGGGTAGAATTCCAGGACTGAAAGAAAAACACAGACTAGGAGTTATCCTGAAGACTTAAGGAATCCAGGAGTGAGGGGGGTTCAGGAAGAGAAACAGGCCCTGGCGACAGGTCCCCGGAAGCTGGGGCCACTTGGATTCTGTCTTGTGGTGCCCGCTTTCCCAGAATGACAGTTCCTTTCCTCCTGTCTCCCTTTCTCCTCTCCTACCTCAAATGTGCCTAGGCTCACAGATCTTCTGCCCCTGTCCCCCTGCCTCCTCATCCTTCTCTCCCTCCAATCTTCCCTCCCCGCCATCTTTATCTTCCCCCTTGCCTACTTTGCCTTCCTCCTCCCACATGATTTTATCTCCTCTCCTTTTCTTGTCTTTTTTTCCTTTCCCATTCCATCCCTCTGCCTCCTTTTCTCCTCCTCTCTTGAGACGCCCCAAGCTCCCACACATGAATTCTTTAGAGGCTGGGAACTCAGGGAGACTGATAGAAAGGATTCTGGCAGGCTGGCGTCAGCCGGCCACCTCTGCCACCAGCAGTGGGTGATAGATGGCGGAAATACGTTACGGGGCTGTCCTGCTGACAGCAGCTAAGGTAATATGTCAAGGTACCAGCCCTGAGATGATGAAGATCCCTCGTAGATCAGAACACCATCACGCTGATTACACTCCAGCCCGGAGTGTCAGGGTATGCGGGGGCGTGATGGACGGCGGGAGCTGTCACCATACTGATGGTCCATTCCCAGCACGCGGTTCCTCCCCGGCTATGATTTAGGGCCACAGCCCAGACTCCCCCACGAGATGCATACACAGCAAAAGTGGGCGCTTTCCCTTCTACTCTGGGCAGACATTTAGGGAAAGAAATGCAGGGAGAATGTCCTCAAGGTCAAGGTTGTAGGAGTCGGATAGACCTGAGTTCTGGTTCTTCTTAAAAGATGCATGACCTTCGGGGAGATCTTGCTCCTTCCTGAAGCCATTGCCATATCTGTAAAATAAGGGTGATAAGCAGGGTCTCCCGGGATGCAAGCCAGGCCTGCCTAACGGGATGCAGATAAGCAGGTAGCACAGAGCCAGCCTCAGGCTCGGGGCCCCACACTGGCCCTCACATCATGCATGCAGCAAATGCCACAGTGCAGTCCTCCTGCACCAGCTTTCCAAGACCACAGGGAGGCTCGGGGCATCCTTTCCCTACATCTTCACCTGCCTGTCTTTCCTTCCCGATGGTCCCCAGGGTACAGTTCCTGAGGGTACCACCTGTCTTTCAGTCTCTCTGCCCAGTAGTCCTACACCCCATTCATTCCTTTTTTTTTTTTTTTTTGTGAGGCTGGTGTTCGAACTCATGACCTTGTACTTGCCAGGCAGGCACTTGCGCCATGGAGCTATTTCCCCAGCCCTGTCCCATTCATTCTTCACTTCACCAATAAGTGCTGAGCTCCTGGAGGCTGGACCCTGACCTGGGTTCCGGAGTGAACAGGATGCATGAGCACCTCTGCCGGCAAGTGCCTGCTCAAGCTTCCTGTTGATCAGCCTGTCCATCCACAAGCAGCAGCCTGGCCCAAGGGCCCTGTGAGCTCAGCGCTGACCCAGACAGACTAGGATGGGGTTGTGACTCTTCCTTACAAGGTTAAAGGGAATCAGAGCACATGGCTGTTGAAGGACCTGTCACCACTACCATCATTATCATTATCTTAAAACTGCAAGTGGGGTCTTCTTATTATTTTACTTGGCACCTCTTTGGCTTACACTAAAATTAAGCATCCTGTCGTATGGTAACCATTTGCAATGTCTCTCTTTTGAGTGGGGGTGAGTACTAGGACTCAAACTCATGACCTCACACTTGCCAGGCAGGTGCTGTGCTGTTGAGCTATCTCCCTGGCCCTACAAATGCTTCCTTTTGTTAATATTCTTTGGTGCTTTTCTTGCTGGGATGTTTGTCGTTTTCCTTTCTACACTATAAGATCTCTTTATATATTAATGTGACTAACTTTTGGCCCTGTCTTTTGCAAATGTTTCTCAATTTGTCATAGACTATTGTGTGGGCAATTCTGTTAACAATTTTTCCTTGGTGCTTTCTTTTGATTTTTTTTTTTTCTTTTGGTGTCTGGAATCAAACTCAGAACCTCACAGTCGCCAGGCAGGCACTATGCCACTGAGCTACACCCCAACCCCTTGCTGCTTTTGTAAATTACCCTTAAGTTTAGACAGGTATTACTCTAAGATCACTTAAATGTGTACCTGGTTTTGCCTTCTGTCATGGGATTTATTGTGTTTAATGCTACAAGGCATCCGGAATTTACTTAGTAAAGACCTAAGATGATCGTCTTCCAAGCAGCCAGTTGGCTTCCTCAGCACCGTGTGTTCCAACCCTTTCCTACTGGCTGAAAACACTTGTCTGGTGTCACCTTCAAGGCCAAGCTACCACTGTTCAGTCACTCAGGTGCCACGGACGCTGGATGGCCCTTGAGCCAGCCCACAAAGCAGAGACGCTATGGCTTTAAGACCTCGGAATGTGTGTTGAAGGAAATCCTGTCTTCTTGTTCTTTCAGAAATTTCTTAGCTATTTTTAACTTGTTATTCTTCCAGAGACAATGTAGGCTTGTATTGTCCAATGACCAAAAGTTTCCATTGAGATTTAATTAGATTTTTTTATATCAATGTATTAATTCAGGAAAAATTAGCATTCTTTGATGGTTTCTTTCCCCCGTTTGATTCAAATCTTCTTTTGCAAAACTAATACAATTCTGTGGTTTTCCTCAGGACCGTCCCACACGATTCTCACCGAGGTAGGTTAGGGTTCTGCTTGCTTTTACTTTCAAAGAGGTTACTGTGGACATAGAAGAAAGTTCTTGATTTTTCTAAGTTTATTCTGCGTAGCAGGGAGGAGAATATATTCTCTACCCTTGTGTCAAGTGGTTATTCACAAGAAAGTCAGACAGAGGGACAAAACAGGCTCTGCTTCCAGAACCCAGCTGTCCCCTCATGGTGGCTTGGGTGAGCCAGGGGTCACCAGGGGTCTCACCAGAGGGAGGCTGTGGCCATCGGGTGCAGCATGAGGTATAGGCAGCAGAGAAGATGGAGGCATAGGAGAGCCTCCAGGAAGTCCACCATGATGGTGAGTCACCTGCAGTAGCTTCAGAGAGCGACAAGGCCAAGAGGGAACGTCCAGGAAACGCTATGTGTAACAGAATGTATAAAGCCTAGGCATGCAGCCCTTTCGAGAACAGCCACACTTGGGCCAGTGAGATAGCTCAGAGGTATAAGCACCTGGCCAGCAAGCGCAAGGTTCTGAGTTTGATCCCCAGCACCGCCATATCTGCAATCAATATTCATGTCATCCTTTGAAGAGTGAAATCAACCATACAGCACCCTGACATTTTCAGGGTGACCACTTTATCAAATTCTTTCATACATTCTAAAAGTTTTGGGCCTGGGGAGATAGTCTGGTGACACAAGTACCTTCCTGGCAAGTGCAAGGTTGTGAGTTTGAACCTTGAAAAGAAAAAAATAAATAAAGTTTTTCTGTTGTTTTTTGTTTTCTGGCTGTGTGATTCTATGCCCTAAAGCTAGTCATAGTTTCCTCTTCTTTTCAACCATTATATGTGGTTTTTCTGTCTTATTTAAGAAATCTTACATTAGCTAGAAGTTTCAAGAAAATGTTTCTAAAAGATACATATTTCAGAGGATATCTTTGTCTTATTCCTTTTTAAAAATAGGACTTGTGGGATTGGGGGGATAGTTTGGCAGTCTAAGTGCCTGCTTGGCAAGTGTAAGGACTGGGGTTTGATCCCAGGTACTACATGTTGTGCCACCCCAGAACCCCAGCAGCTCTGTGCAGGCCTGGGTGATACATACCTGTAATCCCAGTGCTACAGAGGATGAGACATGAGAATCACTAGGAGTCTGTAAGCTGCATAGACAGACCCAATACCAAATAAATAAATAAAAGATTAAAATAGAATTTGTTATATCAGGTTAGAGGAAAATCTTTTATTCTTAAGATTTTTGAGAGGTGGGTGGGTAGGGGAGTGGAATGTTGTTTTTCTCTCAAGAATGGCATCACCACGGTCACTTCTGAGGGAGACAGAGGCATTTCCGTGACAACCACTGCCATTACCGCTTTGGTCTACTGGCAAGGGACACAGCACAAGCACCTGGTCTGCGTGGAGACCCTGCTCATGGCAACATGCCTCACAGGGGAGACTGCTGGAAGCAGCGGGTCAGGCCATGGCTTCGTCCCCTGTGGAGGGAGGCAGAAGCAGACACTGCTGCTTCTCTGCTGAACCCTAGAAAGGCCACCAGCCCAGGCACTTACTTTGGTTCTGAGGAATCCAGATATTTACGCAACAGATGCTGGGCAAGAAACAGCCAAGGTCTTGGGCGGATTAGGGAGCTGACGTCGGCACCGCAGGCTGGCAGGGGCTCAGATGGATTATTGTATTTTATACAGAAGTAGCAAACACAAGAAATAATTGACACTGAAGGAAGGAGATCGTGCCACCACCCCTGGCATGACCGTCCCATGTGCTAGGCATGTGCTGGTCGCCACACCGTGCCCCACAGACCTGCACAGTTGTCACATGCGTGCACATGATAAGTGAGCCTGAGGAGGAGCTGCCCCTCTCTGTGCCTCCCTGGAGCCGGCTCTCTCCTCTCGCTCCTCCCCCTCCTCCTCTCCTCTGCTGCTTTCCAGCCTTCTCTCTCCTGTCCTTCCCCTAACTCGCTTCTCCTGGCCTGAACTCCATCACTTCTCTACTCACTTCCTTCTCTTCTCTTTTCTGCTCTTTCTTAGGCCCTTCCCCATCCTTCCTTCTCCCTTCCCTCTCCCCTCCCAGCTTGTCCTCTGTCCCTTCCTCTCTCCCTCTGAGTCTCTGTCTCTCTCCTTCTCCCTATCTCCTTCTTTCTCTCCTGGGTCTTTCTTTCTCCTCTCTGTCTGTCTGTCTGTCTATCTGTCTGTCTGTCTGTGTTTCTATTTCTATGTCCCCGTCTTTCTGTCTTCCTCTTTCCTTATTGGGTCTCTGACTCTCCCCTCCCCGCCTGTCTCTGTCTTTCTGTCTTTCTGTCTGTCTGTCTCTCTCTCTCTCTCTCTCCCCCTGTCTCTGATTCTCTCTCTTTCTCTCTCCCTCTCCCTCTCTCTCTCCCTGTCCTCTGTCTCTCTCTCTCCCTCCCCTTTTCCCTCCTGGGAGTCTGTCTGTCTGTCTGTCTCCCTCTCTCCCAGCCACACACACACACACACACACACACACACACACACACACACACACACACACACACACGCATGCACCCCATGCACTTACTCTTTCCCCATGCCTGACCTGGCTGCCTACTCAGAGCCCCCAAAACAAGCCAGGCCATTTCTTGGGCCTCTGATGCCAATGTGCCTCTCCTCTTCGCCTTGACGAACCCCAGCTCCTAAGCCGGGCACAGGCCCCACCTCTGAGAAGCCTTCCCAGATCCCCCGGCCAGCAGCACTGCTGTTACCTGAGTGCCCACAGCCACAGGACTCCAGGGCCACAGAGCCCTGACCCTCGCCCAGCCCAGCCTTTCCCCAGCAGAAACCTCTGGAGGGCTGATGCCTTGCCTTGGCTGCGCAGCGGGCCAGCCCTGTGGGCTCCGCATGTGCAGGCAACCCAAAGTGCATCTTCAGGGACCAGCCGCCCCCTTCCCCTTGTCCCTGAAGTACAGCGCGGCCTTGTCAAGGCCAGGAACCACAAGCGTTGTGTGCTCATATGCACATGTGTGTATGTGTGTGTGCACTCCCCACGGCACCTGTCAGCCAAGCCCCTGTAAGCACTCAGCAGGGGCTCGGACGCACGAGTGGCTAGATGGCCCAACAAGTGAAATATGAATGGGGTTGGGAACAGTGACTTGGGCTGTGAGGCGGGTGAGCAACTGTGACTCCCCACACAGGCCCTTCGGTTGCTGGTGGGTAAGAAACGCCCCGGACTCCACATTGCCACGAGCTCCTTTCTAGTGCTTGGAAACTACAGAGCAAGGGTCAGGGTTGGAGCGGAGCTCACAGCACTGGCCCAGATGCCTCTTGGTGCTGTTGACACTGCAGATGGTCGTCAGCTATGACCTCCCCAGAGCTCGGCATGTGGCACGTGACTCCCCTAGGTCTTAGTCCGAGCCCAAGGGTGGCAGGCCAGGCCTGGCGCTGTCTGTGAGCACAGCCTGCAGCTGGCCCCACGCTGCCCAGCTGTGTTCTACTTCCCTGCAGGCCCCAGCCAGCCCTGACCTCTGTGCGGCATGTCACCCACAGTGGAATGGTAACGCTCCTCATAGTCTCCCACACCCCCTTGGGACTGTTTTGTTGAGGCAAACACTTAACTTAATACTGCTCAGAGGAAATGGAAAGCCTACAGCCTGATTCACACTTACCAACACTCAGAAAGTCCCTAGAATGCCCTGCACTGCAGGGACCTCCCAGCCCAACTGCCTCAGGTGCCTTGCTTGGGACGGGCATGCCTGTTTGCCAAGGGGAGCCACATGGAAGACCAGGCACAGAGCCCTGTGGGCAGCCCTCCTCAGCACAGCCATGGCAGCCGAGAGCTCACTGGAGCGAGGGCTTTGCTCATAGGTCCGGGACCAGTGAGATGGCTCAGCAGGCTAAAGTGCCTGCTTAGGCGAGGTTAGGCAAGCGCCAGCACTGTGGTGTGATCCCAAGGTTAGGCAAGCACCGGCACTGTGGTTTGATCCCCGGCACCACATGCCATGCCAGCTGCTCCAGCCCCAGCCCCAGTGTGGGATGAGCCAGCCATAGAATCTGGGCATAGTGGCACACAGCTATAATCCCAGTGCTGGGGAGGCTGAAAACAGGAGGACCACTGTGAGTCCAAGCTGTGTTGTGAGACCCTGCAACAACCAAATGTATTAAAAATGAAAGGAAGGAAGGAGAGAGAGAGACAAAGAGAGACAGAGAGACAGAGACAGAGGGAGGGAAGAAGGGAGGGAGGGAGGAAGGAAGGAAGGAAGAAAGAAAGAAAGAAAGAAAGAAAGAAAGAAAGAAAGAAAGAAAGAAAGAAAACATCAGAGAGAGCCCCGAGGTTTTCAAACACTTTGGAGCCTAGGGAACTACTTGTCTGATCAAATGCCCTGGTGAACAGGCAAGCTGAGCAGCCTCCACAACGTCTCCCTCCCTACTCCTGCCTCCATGTTCTGAGACATTTCTCCAAATTGCTAGGCCAAGGGCTGGCCAAACAGCTCAGCAGATTAAAGCACCCGCAAGCAGGCACAGGGGTTCAATCCCTGGGTCTGCTGTGCCGGCCCTGCTCCCCCACCCCCACCCCAGGCATGCTGAGACAGCAATTGAGACCTGGTGGGGTGGCAGGCCCATGTAATAATCCCAGCTCTTGGGAGGCTGTAAACAGGTGGATCTCTATGAGTCAGATCTAGTAGTGAGACCCTGAATACCCATAGACCCTTCCCTAAAATATAGAAATAAACAAAGCAAATTGCTAGGCCAGTGTCCAAAACAGATCTTTTTTTTTTTTTCAAGTTTGGTAAACTGAGGCCCAAAAAGATTAATAACTCATGGGTAAAACTAGACAGTTTATGAGTGGTCAAAGAAAGACCGGGCTCCCGCCCTGCCAGTCCAAGCACGATGAAGAGGCAAAAGGTTGTGCTTATGAAAATGGGATTCAGAACCAGAACATGATGACACACCACTATGTGGACCTGTGGTGTCTACCGAGCCTTGGCCCTAACCACTGTGCTTGTAAGAGGCTTCGGCATCCCGTGTCACTCTTAGGGCCTGGTGTAGGAGTCGGCCTCTGACCAGCCAGGGATGTTAATCAATGACCGACTCAGGACCTCAGGATCTTGGCTTCGACTTCTTGTAGGGAAGAAGGAATCTGCTGGGGGTGGTGTCATACGGGAAGGAGGAGACAGACTCCACCCCTGCAGGGGAGTGGCAAGCGGGTGCCACTGGGAATGGGGGGCGTGACCCGCATCCCTGCAAGGGTATTGTGAGACTAGGAGCCCCCGCGTGAAGGGGAGGACGGTTGTTTATAAGCAGTGACAGCAGTCCTTCCCCACCTCTGCCCTCCCTGCTCGTATCTCCAAGGAAATCTGCTCCGCCCACGCACGCCCCGAGCCAGCTCGTAGGTAGGTCTGTGGAAAATGAGATGTGTTTTCCATCTGCGTCCGCATGGGGAGCGATAAAGACAGTGTGTGGGAGCCTAAGAGCCAATCCAGCTGAATACAGAGCCCTCAGGGAGTCGCCGACACCTGTGGGCTCCTGGGGCTCCCCAAGGGAGGAATTCTGAGATCTCAGCCCATCCTCCCTTGATCTCAGTGGGCAGAGAAGACCCCAAATAATATATCATCATTAAAATAAAAAGGGTTGCAGCTATGAAACATTGATGTACAAGAACTAAAAGAGGAGGCAGCGGTTATTAAATTTCAGTGGTGCCAGGTAAAACCTTAGGAGCCCATTGTTGAAGGTAAAGGCTTGTAGCTCCATGTCGTTCACGGGTTTTAAGTCAAAAGGACTTTGCCAAAGCCTGGGGCAAGGTGGTGATGTGGTCCTAGTCACACTGAAAGCTGATCACTTTAATAGCAGGATTTGCTGCAGGCCTCCAGCCCGTACAGTTCCTATAGGTCAAGAACCACAGACCCAGCACAGAGCAGCCGGGCATAGCTGATCTCGTTGCCGAAGGATCTGAGCTCCTGATAGCCAGCTCTGTGCTTATTGGTACAGAGGTTCTCTGCTAATACTGGCTGCTGGGTCACCTGGTCAACCTTAGCTCTTACAGCTGCAATGTGTGCCTGAGCTCCTAGTCCCCACTGTCCCAGCTGTGTGCAGGCCCTGGGTACTTTTCTGTATGGACCCGCTACTCCATCTCTGCCTGTCACTGGCTCTGTTGACCGCCCCTGGACATGATGTTGGCCAGCTTCCCATGTAGCCTGTTTTAGTTCAGTTCTGATGATGCTGTAACAGAATGCCAGAGGCTAAATTAAGTATAAAAGAAAAAAAAATGTCTTTCTCATAGTTCTTGAGTTGGAGCCAGCAACAGGTGAGGGCCTTCCTACGGTTCGAGTCCAACAAAAGTCATAACAAGGTGAACCTGCTGGTCTCTCTTCCTCTGGCTACCAAGCCACTCCTCTCAGGATAGGGGTCTCACTTTCATGACTCATCCAACCCTAGTTACCTCAAGCACCATCAACACACAGATTAGGGGACTATTCTAGAAAACACACTAAAGTCAAAGCATAGCGCTTCTCGGATGGCCCTTGAGCACAGTTTCGTTGGGAGAAAATAAGACTGACAGTGTTAGAAGACAGTGGAAGGATTTCTCCCAAATATCAGGTCATGGCCTAGGATGCTGATGCTAGACAAAGACCGGAGAGTCCAGGGGCATTTGTCAGATGTCAGCCTAGTGAGTGCTGGAAAATGGCCTGGGGTTTTCCCAAGAGTCACCAGAAAGGAAATCAGTTCATTCATCCATGTGTTCTGGAGACATGTACTGAGCCCTTCCCACTAGGGACATGAGCACACGCGATCTCAGGCCTTTCTTAAAAGAAGTATCCCTCACACAGCGG
The DNA here is from genome assembly GCA_004027025.1 of Myocastor coypus. NCBI lineage: Eukaryota > Metazoa > Chordata > Mammalia > Rodentia > Myocastoridae > Myocastor > Myocastor coypus. The sequence continues at coordinate 43,049 of PVJA010004157.1, read as the reverse complement.
GCAGTAGACCTGACCTGTGAGGTCAGAAGAGACCTTAAGCAGCAGGAGGGACCAGGAAGGCAGGCTAAGCAGGGAGCAGCCTGAACTGAAGCACAGAAGCAAATGGTGGAGCTGAGGAGATAGCTCAGTGGCCTAAGAGCCTGTCTGGCAAGCCCAAGGTCCCAGGTTCAATCTCCCCCCAGGATCATGCTGTCCTTTATGGCTGGAGCCTACATTGTCATTCTCAGATGTACTCAGGGACCACAGGAAGGAGGACACTTCTTGCAAAGTACTTGGTGCCAGATAGAACTTGGAAGTTATGAGGGAAACAGGGAGACCTTGAGCCTCTGGAAGCCTCAGCTGTTCATGCAGTGGGGATCGGGGGATCCTGTTCCCTCCATTGGGCTGGTTGCGTGATCAGAAAGCAAACAGTGCAGTGCACAAAACCAGCCTCCAGCAGTATCAGAGGTCTACAGCAGCCACCCCAGGTCACACAGCTCCCGAGTAACAAGGTCTGCTGGAACCCCAGGGAGGCTGCTGTGAAGGTCACCGCGTTAACACTTAGTCACATCACATCCTCAGACAACTCAGTAATTCCCGCACAGGGATACTCAGAATGCCCCAGGGAAAGGCCAGCCCAGCCTCGGACTCACGGACTATAAATATCTCTGTGCAGAAATGAACAGCCACCTGCTGAGAGCTGGCGCCAGGGATGCCCGGAAAGGTGTGTGAAGCCCCGGCTTCTCTTCAGGTCGATGCCACCTGACAACTTCAGGCCACAGAGGCAGTCTGAGCCACTGCAGTGCTCCCCTGCACCAGTCTGCATCACCTTTGCCACACCCTGAGCAGCGCTGGCTCTTGAGGACTTCTCTTACTCTTCTGCCTATTTTAGAGCTGGTGCTGGCATCCCCAGACCTTCTCATATCTTTGGCTAGGACCTGGCACTCGGACCTCGGGTTCCCCGGGACAGAGGAGTAGGGAGCCCAGAGCCCAGTTCTGGAGGGAGCCGGGCAATGAGTCCAGCACCTGGTACACCCTCGCCCTGCTGCCACTCCAGTTGTATTTGTGTTCACAATGGGAAACAAGAAGGATTAACATGGCTAGTTTAAGTTCTCGGGCACAGCTTCATTTAGTTTTTTTAAATGTGTGATCTAGGGGACTGGCAAAATAGCTCAGGGTCTAAAGTGCCTGCTCAGACAAGCGCAGGGCCTGTGGTTCCATCCCCTGCACCACATGCCCGAGCCCTGGCGCTCCACCCCCGGGGTAGGCTGAGTCCAGTGTAGGGACCTACACTGGTAATCCTAGTGCTGGGGAGGCAACAGGAGCATCGCTATAAGTCCAAGCTGTGTAGTAAGACCCTGTAACAACCAAATACATAACACAAAAACAAAACAAAATAAAATGGCATATGTGGTCTAAGCTGGGGAGTAGTGGTACAAACCTGTAATCCCAGGACTCTAGAGGCTGAGGCAGGGGGATCCTTGTGAGTTCAAGACCACCCTGGTCTACAAAGTGAGCTCAAGGCCAGCCTGAACAAAGCCATCGGTGGGCTTCCTGGAGACCGTTAGGCTTGTTGCGGCTTATTGCGGGCAGGTCAGCAGCTTAGGCTAACCCCATTCTGTCCCTAAGGCCGCCCCTGGAGCAGCAGGGCTTTGTTTCTTGTAGGAAAACAAACCGAAATTCCAACAGCACGAAAGATACTCAAAATCCAGGCGGTGTGTTTTTATTTCCTTTCTGTTAGAGCCTCTTCTCTCTTGGCCCCAGAGCTCGCCAGAATCTCCTGAGACCCCCATGAGCAGGATACGGATTTAAAGATGGGGATCAAGCAGAAGGATTTGTTTTCTAGACCCCCGTGAAGGCGCGAACATGACCGTCAATATTCAGTGCTGGAGAAATTTTAAATGTTTTTATTAAAGTTTATCAAAATTGATGTATTCGTTAGCAAGATGGGTTCGGGCCTGTGCCAGTCACGTCGCACGATTCTGATGAAGCCTCAGGCAATGTTCTTAATGGCCCTTGCGGGAGGAAAGGGAAGGAAGCGGTGGCAACCGCATGTGACCATTTGTAATCATTTAGAAAGAAATTGGCACTCACGCTGCGTGACCTTGAGTGACCATCTCAGTCTTGCTGAGGCCCCCATTTGTCATCAGGAAAATGGAAATAGTGATACAAACGAACAAGCCAGAAGATAACAAGCTTCCACCTCCGGAAGTCTTCTGGGTGGTGTGTTTGTTGGAGATGAGTTCTCACTATGGAGCTCAGGCTGGCCTCAAGCTCACAGAGATCCTCCTGCCTCAGCCCCTTGAATGTAGGGATTATAGGTGTGTACCATCACGCATGTCAGTCCTCTGTGCTGATCTTCACTTTCTAACTAAGCAAACTGAGTTCGGGGCCTCCTCCTCCTGCGACGATTATACACCAGCAAAGGGAAGATTTGGAAGTAGGTATGTTTGATATCTGCACAGATAAAAGTCACTCAAGCGGGTATTTCTTTGAGCACTGTTGAGACCCTAAGATCTCTCAGGTGTTCTGGAGCAGGGGAGGGTGCTACCCTGGAGGGAGACCCACTTGGAATGTGGCCGCTGTGACTGAGGAATTAAAAGTTTTGAGTTGGACTTATTTCTATTAAATTTAGGTGTGGAGCGCCAGTGCTGGCCCCACTGTACAGTGGCGGTGGCGACCAGGCAGGCACCCTCTTCCACTGGCAAGCCACGCCCCTCCCCACATGATGCGCCTGCTCAGGGCCACTAATCCTGCCCTCGCATCTCACGTCCCGTTCCAGTCTGGTCTCTGCACCCAGGGTCCGCCTATGCTCGTCCTACTGCCAGGTCCTCCATGAGATGGTTTTCAGCTCTCACTCCTACTCCTCCTGTCAAGCGCAGGACAGTCAGCTTCCTCACCCCTAAATCAATATGCCGCACACACTCCCCTAAATTGACCAGCACCCCGGGTCCAGGCCCCCATGCTACAGTGTTCAACGTGGACACAACCAAGTCAATCATCCTAAGTATCTCGTTGTTTCCAAGAGAGAGATACAAAGAATAAGTTAAGATCCTTGCTTTCCTGAGCTGCCCTAGGGAGGAGACATGAGCCAAATCAGAACTCCAAGGGGGCAGGGAGCTAGCAGCATAGGGCTCACGGGCCTGATGGCCTGGCCAGGCGGAGTCCCAATCAGCCGAAAGTGCTCCTGGGAGCCCGAGAACTGTCCTCCCCGAGTCAGGCTCCTTTGTCCTCCAAGGGACACCTGGTCTCTGAGAGCTGCTTGAGCAACTTGTTGTCCTCCACCTTTACCCTGCGTTTGGCCAAAGTCAACTGCATTAGAGGAGAGGGTGAGGGAAACGCTTTCTGGCTTCCTCTCCAGCAGGATGAGGGTGAGCGGTGACAGTTCTGCTAGTGACAGTCCCACCTCCTGCAGGCCACCCTCAATGCCACCACTATGGCTCTCCCGCAGTTCCAGCGGGCCCTTCCCAGCATCCGTTCAGGCTCAGAGACAGGAGCAGCTCCACCGTTAGGAGGCCTAGCACGGCAGCCTCTTCCTCTCCCTGTAGCCCTCCTCTGCTTCCTGTTAGTCCCCGGCGGATGCAGGTCTGCGCTACAGTGTCCAGGAGAAGGAGGAGGACTGGTACAGGCAGAGGGGCAAAGAGAAACAGCGGCAGAGGGGAGAAGGGGCCTGGAGAAGGAGGAGCGGAGAAGGGGCCGAGGGGCTTGGGCAGGTGGGAAGCTGGGGCCAGTCTCGGGGGGCCTTGGAGGCCCAGCACCAAGCAAGGATGAGGCACTGGGTCAGGGCACTGGGGACCCCAGAGGAGCTGAGGGTGTCTGTAGTATGAGACATGGCTTCACACTCGCAAAGTGTTTGGAGATACATGTGACACCACTGGGGAAGAAACAGACTGCATTTTGGTCATGAATGGAGGCCAAGCAGGACACCACCCTGGAAGGAAAGGTGGTCACTACTTATTAAAGTATGTCTCTGTCCTCTTGTGTGCAAACAGATATGTGTATCTCTTTGATATATATATTTCAAAAACTGATATAGTCATTCTCTTGAAATGTAAGGATTTTTAGTGTCTCATGCTTTTTTTAGCTGAGTATTAAATAGCCTGCCTTAATGGCTCCCAATCTGTGTGAGGGTCACTTCCTATTTCCTCTTTATAGTTTCATTATTAAAAGTGGTGAAGCCTACAGAGCTATTTTTGTTTGATAGTTTGAATTATTTGACTGCAGGAGCTTACAAGAAATCTGCTCAGTGTTTCAGCTAACATAATTTTTTGGGTAACTGTTTGGAATAAACTTCGTTCTTTTCAGTCTAAATAAATAAAAATGGCACTTGACTATAAACTCCACTTTGGCTTCCGTGACAATACCATTGGGAAAATCCCTTTAGTATTTAAATCCATGGGCTGAGGGCCCGGTGACCTCAGGAGGACCGACCACTCCTGCCTGTTCGAGGGGGACCTTCAAACCCCACCTCGTGGCAAGGACATATTATGTCGTACACAAGCGTAGACATATCACAGTAGAACTGTACTTGTCAATTTTCTCCCTGCATAATTCAGATCTTCTCTATTTTAGAAAAAAAATATGTTTCTAATACATATTTTACACCAGATGCCACTTGAATGGAGTGCGGCGCCCTGGCAGGGCTGTGAGCGTGGAGACTGGGGCTATTCTTTGGCAGCTCCGAGGAGAGCACATCGACCTCTGCTGTCTTCGTAGTCAGGAGGACGTGGGCGCTTGGCTGGCATTTCCAGAGATGGGGCTGGCAGAGCGGCTGCTGCTCCGGCGGCTGGGGGGATACAGAATTCTTTAATAGCATCCTGTATCCGTGCATAGAGAGCTATGTTAACATCTCAAAAATACAGTTTTGAACAATCTCCATTTATGAAATTATTTTTAGAAAAACACTGCTTTGGCTGAAATTCCACCAAGATACCATGATAACACAAAAACGTTGGCCTCCTCTGCTTCCCCCTGTCATTTGCTGGTATGCGGATGACGGTACTTCGACCTTCAGTAGTTCTTTTTTTTTTTTTTTTTCAGAATGATTTTCTAATGCTTATTACTTTTTTCACAGATCATTGATATCATTAATTACATAAATAGACCAAGACTTCATGGTTAAGTGCGATGGTTGATTTGTTTTCCCTTTTTTTTTTTTTTTTTCTTCTATCCTAATTAATTCCTAGGAATGAAGTCCTTTGTAAAGAACACACAGAAGGTGAAAGAAATATTTTGGTGATGTATTAGAATCATTACCAAATAAACGACTGCTTTGGGGGAAAAAATCAGCAATACATGAAAGTGACAAATTATGAGCATCCAGGCAAGAGAGTGTAGAGCGATACAGCAGGACTCCGCATTTTCCCCACACTGTTATCTCCTAGTTTTATTTTTGACAATTCCTGGCCCTTGTCATTTAAGCAGAGCATTCTTCCTCCAAATTAAAACCAATTAAAAACTATTTAAGGAACACTCTGTGACAACAACGTTTAGCAGAATTAACACCACTGACTGCAGAAACAAGGCAGCAGAAGTTGCGAAACTTATCGATGATTTCGCTAGCGCCGAGTCGCAGCTGAGACATTTGAAGTTCGCTTCTAATTTTCAAGCGGATCTGTGTTGCCTGATGAGCGCTTGGCACTGACATGGTTCACAGAATAAGTTTTGAAGTCTGCTTAAGCAGGCTTTTGTTGTATCAGGGAAGAATGGTATCCAGTAATGAATGTGTTTCTCTATTTTATTGTGGATAGCGAAAGCACCGCATTGAATTCTGAATCCCTTTTTATGGGTGATGCTGTCTGATCAAGGAGAATTTAAAATGGTTATGTTTGTGGAGGGAGGGTAAAAACTAACACACTTGGTTCTTTAGAAGGCAAGGGAGGAAATTCAATGTTATGTCACTTGTTTTATTCTGGAATTTATTTTCAGTTTCTCTTCCAGCCTCCTGGGGACATTGTTTAGCATCCCCTTTTTACAGGTAAGGGGATTGTGGGAGGTGGGAAACATGCTCAAGGCTAAGGAATGTGACCACTTTCCCACCCATGCCATTCTGGCTCAGAAACTTTCATAAAACGGAGAAAGACCCATCCCCATGACCTCAGGGCCAAGAGCCGGTGGGTGGGTGTCTGCCTTAAGGAGCATCCAAGATGGTGACACCAGGGGCCCGAGGCAGAGTTCACAACCATTCTCAAGCACTCTACCCATGCAGCCCCTTGGTCTGGCTGCCCCCTCCCCCCCATGAGCCAAGGTCACCTCCAACTTCTGCTCGCTGATGAGGTTAGTAAGTCAGGTGCCCAGCCCAGCTCAGGGAGAAGCCTCTGCTGCGGGTCCCAGCTCTGTCATTACAGATGGTGGGTGGGGCACAGAAGCCCACCACAGATACAAAACACATTTAGAAGAGGGGACAGGGTGGGGGAGGAAATGATCTAGCCAACATCAAAGGCTGTCTGGAGGAATAAGTGAAATGGCCTGTGGAAAAAATTCCTTGGAAAGGAGCACACAGACCCTCATGCAGGCTGCTGATCCCATAGAGAAGAGACACTGGCCTGGGTTCAAGAGCTGCCTCCTGTCCTTGTTGTTCAACATGTACATCGCCTGGGAGCCCCAGATCCACTAATTCACAAGCTGCCTGTTGCACCTAATCCAAGTGAGAGACACTGCCAGGAAGGTGAGCCTAACTCACTTAGTCCTTACTATAAAAATAGAAGCAAAAGTCTGTTTGAAGATCATCCAATGCAAGAATGCTAAATTCTTGCCTTGAGCACAGCTGTCCCTCCCCATGACCAGGACAGACATTGTTAATCAATCAAGGAGCACTCTCCTTGCACTTGGGAATCAGCTACATTTCCTTCTTCCATCACAACGCAGGGAGCTGTAGCATTCCTCAGCATCCACAGCAACATACAACCTACTTAACCCCTGCCCCTGTGCTGTAATACCCTTTCTTTCTGTATTCCTAAATTGACTTTATCTCTGGTTTAATTGAGCCTCTTTCACCAACATTCCATTTGGTTTAACATTAATTCCCTGTACAAATGCTCAACAAATTATATGGTTACATGGGTTAAACAGGAACTAACTTTGTCACTAAAACTCAGCGGTGTGTCCTCTCCCACTGGATCAACTCTTCCCTGTATGCCACATCCCTCTCTCTTCTGCTGTCTGCATCAACGTCTCAGGCTGTGGAGAAACTCCCAAAGAACCGAGGAGACCCTCCTGATGCACTTGAAAACCAAGCTAGAAGACACCAGAAGCTTTGTAGCTGCTCCGAGACCTTGAGCCGTGCTTCCACGTCCTCTGGCATCCCAACCCCACCTCCTGCGTGGAGCTGGAGCTTGCAGCCCTGCCACCAAGAAAGGGTGGGGCGCCCAGCCTGCTGTCCTCTGGCACCTCACCCCACTCTCTAGCCTCAAATGCTGTTTGCAAAGAGTTCTGAAATAGGACTGATACTCTGAACTTAATTTCTGTTCACATGTAATAGGAGACGGATGCCCCCACTTAAGCTGTGCCAGCCAGCCAGCGGGAAGCGGCCCAGGATTTTGGAAGGCAAATCATTAAGAACTAGAACACAGTCTAGGCCGATAGACCAGCTGGATCCAATTTCAAGTGAAAATTAATGGCAAATTCTTGTAACCACATTAAGAGCCATTGTCGTTCATTCGAGATCAGTTAAACATGAAAAAAAATATAAAAACCATCTTGAGCTCATGGAATATAAATGTTTGCCTACGTTTTTTGCTCGTGTCCCAGAGAAAGCAGGCAATGTGGGCAGATTGGTGTTCTGTAAACATGCTTACAAAGGGGGAAAAAAATAAGGAACCTGACTCTTGTGGGGTTCGACCATTTGTCAACTTTTCCATTTCCTCGGTCAGAAGATAATTCAACAGTAAGCAGATGTCAGAAGCTAATTGGTTCAAGGAAAGATTGCTCAATGCTTATGGTGCTTATGATTTTTGTGTACTGTCTGCAAACCACTCCTTGCATGGGGCAAGAAGCAGAAAGTCACCCAGTTATTTTCTGTCCCCTGAATGTAGGGCTTGCCCGACAAACCTATCTACGCGCAAGCCCTGTCACTACCAAGAAGCTGGAAGAACTCTCCTGGGATCCTGTTGCTGGCGTAACCAGACTGATGATGCCATGGCCTTGCTAAAGGGCAGGCAGAAGGGAAGAGAAGAGAAAGAAGAGAGGAGATGTGATGAAGAAGCTTAAAGAAGGAGCTGAGGAAAGGGGAGGGCTGAAGGGAGAGAGAAAAATAAGAAAAGGTTCAGAGAATGGAAATGTTTACGGTGGGGAGACCAACTATGGCGCAATCCAAATGGCTTGGTGAACCAGCCAGGCTGGTGCTGGTGTACACATGGAATCTCAGGACCCCAGGGAGCTGAGTCAGGATGAACATGGGATCGAGACCAGCCTGGGATCTGGACTCAAAACCAAAAATCCAAGAGGATTGGAGATGTAGCTCAGGGCAAATGGCTCCATCCCAAGTACCACGTGGTCTTCAGAGTCGAGATCACTGTTCGGCTCCATTGCTGTTTCCCTATGGGTTCTTCCACATTGGTTCCTTCACAGCAAGACTGGGTGGAGTGATACCTGCCCTGCCCTTCACCTGCTTGCGGTGGGATACGAAGAGCAGCCACTCTGAGTATTTTGGAAGATGTACAGCGCTCAGCCACTGTCTTGATTGCCCATAAAAGATGGGGAGCACTTGGGCGAATGTCGAGGGTTGGAGTGGTTAAAAGGTTTCCTCTTGTTTCTGTGGGGTGGCAGCGCTCCTCCAAGTTTGGAGAAAAAGCCTGTTCAGATCCCACTCTAGGTTTTTCATCTTGAAATATACAACTCTCTCCCCGGCTGTTATGGTTTATGTCTGGTTGCCCCTCCCCCCAAAAGCCTCATGCAATCATGAGGCAGGGACTTCTAGAGCTTGAGACTTGACTATGATCCACTGGGATCATGTATTTTAGTACTGATGAGATTATGGGTCTGAGTACTGCTGGGAATTATAGGTGTGGCCTGAGGTGGATAGGCTAAGGCAGAGAACCTGATGTAATTTAAAGAGAGACAGAGACGGACTCGCGCTGTCACTCTCTGCTCTCCTGATTGGTCAGTTGCCTCTGTCACCATATTGTTGCTGTTCTGCTGCCATGAACTGGATGCTCTCTGCCCTGTTCCACTCAGCCTTGGGCCAGCTGAATATGGACTCAAACCTCCAGTAACTGTGAGCTAAATAAACCTTTCCTTCCTTCATTTTGAGTGTCGGGTATTTGTTCCATCAATGAGAGAAAAGTAACTAAGACACCCATCCTCCACCTAGGGCACCTCGCCAATTGCCCAACAGCAGCCAGTACAGCCAGTAAGACCTACATTCAGGTTCCTGTCATGTAACTTACCAGGAAGTCTGATTCCAAAGACAGGTTGGCTCCTGGGCTTGCGGGTTCCCTCCCACCTATCCTGTCTCATCTCTGACATCGGCTGGGATCTTGCGGTTTGGGATCAGCAGGACCTGCTCTTGCTCTACTGGGAAGTGTGGTCGTCAAATAGCTTGATCCTAAGAATGAATGCACTGGTGATACTGGAAGTCCTCGCCCCTTAGCCATGGAAACCTGAGCTGGCAGGTGGAAGCCATTGTGGCTTGTGTCCAGGTGTCCTCCCAAAGCCTCATGCAGTCGTTGGGGCAGGCTTCTAGAGTTTGTGACTAATTCATAGATCCAATGCTGGGATTATGGGTGCGAGTGCTATGCCCACCCTGAGGACAGCAGAAGAAGGGGAGGGAGGCTCGCTAGCTGCCTCAGCTGCTGCTCCTCCCTTTGCTGTTTTCCACTGCCATGAACTGCTGCTCTCTGCCATGTACCACTCTGCCTAGGAGCCAGCTGAGTATGCACTGAAACTTCCACAAACTGTGAGCTAAATAAACCTTTCCTTTCTTAATTTGGAATGTCAGGAATTTTGTCCCAGCAACAAGAGAAAAGTAACCAAGACAAAGTCCTTCCCCCCTCTTGGCCTCTTCAGATTCCTCAAAGACCACACAAGAGTCTCCCTTCCCTTCCCTCTGGCTTCCCAGTGGTCTTGGCCAATGCCAACTGGACTGGGGACAGAAGGGAGAAATGCCAGGTGGGTATTCCTTCTCCTGATGCCCTCTGGACAGCACCCCCAGCTCGTCACAGCTTTCCATGGAAGGCCATATCCTTCAGCCTACATTGCAATTCTCCTCTCTGAGTCTCTCAGCAGCTTTTCTCTCAAGCCTCCACAGGGCGGGGGCAGGGATAGCTCTACTGGGCCCTTGCCAAGCCCTTCAGGTGTGCCCACTCCCTGATCACCCCCTAACAATAGCCTTTTCATCCCTAAATCCTGCTCCAGAGAAGTTGCAAAGAGACCTCTCAGTGGTCATACAGGGCCAGAGAGAATGAACAGAGGGATCACAGAAGGGGGGCAGCCTTGCAAGGTTGGGCCAGGCCGAGTGGAAAGAGGACAGTAGTGTAGGTAGGTTATGAGGGGGAGAGAGGGCACTGGACCAGGGGCATGGAGTGGGTTTGGCCAAGGGCCCCCTGCATCCTGGGAGCACAAGGTGGCCCTTGGGTAGAGAAGGCATGAGGGACACAGGTGGCAAAGCCAAGGAAGGCCAGATGGGCGGGATCTAGAGCGTGAGCACTGAGCCCGAGATGATCCCGTGGGCAGCAGAAGACGCTGGGTGGTTCTTGGGCACGGGAGTGGCCCCGTCACACGGTGCTATTTTAGGTACACTAATCTGGCAGCAGGACCAGATGGCAGTAGTACCATTTGGGTACCCCGATGCAAAGGGCATGGAGGACTCTGCCAAAACTGACTCACCCACCCCACCCCCACTCCTGAGCAGCAGGGGCGAGGCAGTGCAGGCACTACCGGAGAAGCAGCTCCAGCTTCTGCCAGCCTCAAAAGAGCAGACAGGGAAGAGCATCGCGTCCTGCGCGTGGAAGGGAAAACACATTCTTGGAAGAGTCTCCTCACAAGCCATCCACCCACACCCCCAGAAGAAGGGGAAGCAATCTGTTTCTTCTGGCATCTGATTCCAAATGCTCCCGAGGCCAGGAGGACCCAAATGAATTCCTCTGCTTGTGCAAGCGAGAACAGCCCAACAGGGACCATCTGTCAGAACGGGCCTCCAACACGAGTGTGGGAACAGTAACCCCCCAAAGGGGCACTATTTTGGGGTTTCCAGGAAGGATTCACAGCCAGAGTCTTCTCTCCAGTGCTTTGCTTAGTGCTCTGCTAACTGCAGCCCCAGGCAAAAGGGGCCCTGTGACTGAGGCTTCAGAGTGGAGATTTTGGGGGTGTGAGGACCCCAAAGGTTTGAACTACTAGAGTCAGCATAGACCTAGTAGAAGGGATACAAGCTTCAGAAGCAGAAAGCCCCAAGTTTCCTGCAAGAAACTACCTAGGATAGCTTGGAAAGATTGCATTTCATTCCCCAGGGAGCCAGGATGGATCTCTGCTTAGGGACAGGGGATGGGGGATGGGAAAAGGGAACGGGTGGGGAAGGGGTGGGGGAGGGCCCAGCAGTACCACACCAAGGTTACTTCCCCAACTGTGTTGGGGCTCCAGGTTAGTATAGCCTAGCAGGGAGGTGGGATGGGTGCATGGCCTGAGGAGGAAGTGGTTAGAGAGCTCACGTGGAGAAAGAAGAGGCTGTATCCAAGCTCTAAGCTCTGGAAGACCTGAAGACACAGAGTTCCAGCATTGGAGACAAAGGAGGGTAGGTAAGAGCTGGAAGGAGACTCAGAAAGTGTCACAGGTCGGGGAGGGGGGGCAGGGAGCAGTCAGATCATCAAAGGCTTCCTGGAGACCAATGTGATGATGACAGTCATGGGGGTCATTGGTGACCTTGACAGGCGAAGTAGAAAGTGGCATGGAAGAAACAACACCACTTTCTGCCCTGTCGCCCCTTCTGGGACACATGTCTGTCCCCACGGAACTGAAAACGATGATGTGACTTGACTAACGTCATCCAAGGGGTGGGGGTGGGACTTCACCCTGCTTCCCCGCTGCCTGTGACTGGGAGCCACCGAAGGTATGGCTGCCAGTAGCTGGCACTGGTGACGCTGGTTGTGACGGAGACGCCGGTGCTGACTGGGGAGCTGTCGGTATGGAAAAGCCGATCATGATGACGAAGTAGAAACGGACCAGGCTGTGGAACCAGAGAGACCCAGATGCACAGCTCAGCCAGGCTGCACAGCAGAAGCATTTCACCTCTGAGGCTTAGCGTTGCTTGCTGTAAAGTAGCGGTCCTCTGGTTACCTCTGAGGACCACTGTGAGAAGGACGTGCCTGGAGAAGCACCTGCTCCTGAGGTGAGCTTAGGCCCTGGGTCTCCAGGGCAATCTTCCAGGTGCCTGGAGTCTTGCCATCCTTGTGTGCCCCAGCCAGAGCTCAGGCAGGCCTCCCTCAAGGCCAGTGGACATCTCATGCCAGCCTGCTCCCCGGCCAACACACCTTATGCCCACCTTGCTCTGGCAGCAATACCCTGCTGGAATCCCCACTGCCACCCTCTTGTTTATCTCCTTAGTTGATGCATAGCCAAGTAGTTCTAGAAGGAAGAGGGGTGAAAGGAGGACCCATCCTTGCTGGGCCCCACTCTGATCTCACTCGGCTAAAAGAGGCATGGTCGCTGTGTAAGAGTCTGAGTTGGAATCAGACAGGCCTGGAACCGAGTTCTTTCTCTCCTTCCGGTCAGTATTCAGGCATCATTCAAGATACTTCAGGGTCTCAAGTCATTACTCAACAGAGAAAATGATCCCCAAGGCCACCACGACCGTGACCCCTCCCCTCCCCAACACCTTCCCAAGTACCCCTGAGCCCTTTCTTACTTGCTATGTGTTCTCCTTATGTACTGTTTGTCTGGCTTCTTCCACTGGGTCACAAGCTCCAGAAGCCAGAGATTCCTACACCCCCTGTGCCATGGGGCTCAACTCCTAACAGAGCGCCGCCTCCGTGCACGCTCACTGGGTGCTGTGGGACAGAGGCCGGGGCCGTTCAACCACTCCCAACGTGCACCTCGGAAGCTCACCCATAACTCAACTGAATCACCTCTGTTTGGCTCCAGAACCAGAGCCCTTTCATCCCAAAGAACTCCAGCCTTGTCCTCACCAGAGCTCCCTGTCTAAGCCCACCCTTTCCCGCTGAAGGCCTGTGCTTGGATCAGTCTGTTCGGGGATTCCAGGACTCGATTTGAACTGAGGAAGAGTACGTGCTTCCTGGATCCCAGACCAGCTCAGTTCTGGTTCAGGAACCTGGTCGGACGAGAGAAAACCCAAGGGCAGAGCAGTCACCCCACCGGCTTCAGCAAAGCCTGCTGGACCTTCAGCATTCCCCGGGAATGCTCCAGGCAGAAGGGCAGGAAGTAGCCTACTCTGGTCTGCTCTAAGGGGTCCACCTCCTGGGAAGGCACCGATAAACCAAACAAGCCCGTCTGTTCTCTCAGCACAGCAAACAGCACAGGGTTTGCCAGGCCTGACCTGAGGGGCATGATCAAAGCAATGGGAAGACCAATATTTTCTTGGAGATAATAATAAAACTTGAGGCAGGAAAAGCAAACGGTGTTTTCAAAAGGGTGCTGCCCCGGGAGCTGTCAGGGAAGATTCCAGAAAGGGAGAAGCCTGTGGCCTGGGGTTCCTGCCTCAGAGGTACACACGGTGCTGAGAGTCATGTGACCCTCATAGACGGTGTGATCCTGGTGGGTGGGAAGGGGGCCCTGTGGGAGGAGGCGTTAGCGCAGACAGGTGCAGCAGCCTAGTTAGTACTCATTAAGCTCAGGGGTCCCAAGGCGACCCAAGGAGCTCTCCCTCTCTTTTCCCATAGGAATAGCATTATTGCCATCAAGGCCGGGAGGATTCTAGAAGTGGAACAGAACAGGCCAGAGCCTGGGCCGGCAGCAGGACGTGCTTGGGCCTGCCTCGGTTGTCAACCCATTCATTGCTCAGCCCTCCCACCCACACTGAGCCCCAGCTGTGTACCAGGCACTGAGGAAAAGACGGAGGGTGCTATTCACAAAGCCTTGGCACAAGATCTAGATCAGGATTCCACTGGAACTTCCTCCAGCTCCCTGGTCTCTCCTCCTCTCTCCTCAGGCCCCAGGTAGATGCCTGTACTGTCTCTCCCCGTATGCCCCATTCGCTCTGGCCCTTGTCCCAGCATGCCTTACTCGCTTGGAAATAACCGAGCCCCAGCTTGCCACCATCATCTCTTAGGCTTCTTACATTTTGGTGAGATCTTAAAACTTTACATCAGCACTTGTTCCCGCAGGAAGCCCTCCTGGATCTACCGAGGCTGAATTCCCCAGCACCTAGGCATAGCCAACACATCCCCCATGCTGGCCTGGCCTGCCTCCCTCTCAGGGCCAGGAAGTTGGTCTGTGGACTTCTGCATCCTCAGGCTCCATGCAGGGCATGGTGCCTGGAGCGCTAAGACAGGCTGTGTGATGTGCCCCAGCGCTGGGTCTGAGAAAAGAAGATGTGAGCTGGGCCACTGTGGACAGGAGCAGCCAGTAGTGAGCAGAGGAGAAGCTGGAGGAAACTGGGAGACCAGGACAGCTGCCAAGGAGGAGGACAGAAAGTTAGAGGGAGGAGAGAATGGCCCTGGAGGGCAAGGGGGTAGCACACTTGGAATTTGAGAAGGGCTCACAGAGCGATGTGTGGGGGGGGGGTATATGAAGCCCAGCAGGAGTTGCATACCCGGGTCAAAAGCCAACGCTGAGGTCCACCCAAGTGGCTGATGGTCATGAGCTTGGGGCAAGGCTGGAAGATCGACACAGGACACACAGGCTGAGAGCAACAGAGCTGGCGACAGGCTGGTGGCGGGAGCCACAAGGGAGTGAGGCTGTTCCTTGCATGAGAACAAGAACACTGCTAGGAGCAGTGGCCGGCAGGCTGTGTTCCCTTCCAGCAGCAGAAGCTCTAGTATAGAGCCCCTACTTCCACCCCTAGCCCCAGCACTGCCCCAAGGCAAGAAGAAACCCTTGAGAGATGGCAGGGGCACAGCCGGCATTTATTGAGCACATGCTAGGTGCCAGGCCTGCGAGACCACTACACTTGTGGGTCTCCATTTCCTCCAGCAGTAATCTACCACAGGACAGATTGATGACAGGATCTTGAGCAAATAACTTCTCTGAATTTCAGTGTCTCATCTCTGCCCAGCAAGGAAGACATTCATGACCCCAATTCACTGGATGGCCTGGACCTAAAGTCTAATAGTACATTTGTAGCATCAGCTCGACGCACATTACTTGTATTTATGGTCCACTCTTCATAGGTGAGGAGCAGCACATGATTGTTCACGGGAGCTGGGATTCAGACCAGATTTCTTCTTTCTTTTTCTTCTGCTATGCTTCTGGCCATTCTACTGGAAGTAGTCACTTTGCTACTTCCTGTCCTAATGGAAAATTAGTGTTAGTGAGCAGCTGGGTAGCAGGAAGGGGCACTGAGAGCAGAGCCTTTGTTCCTCAGCTGGGCAATGGGAACACTCACTGAGCACGTACTGCTCACAAACCTTCACTCCAGGCTTGTCCCCCAAAGAGCCAGCTGTTGGCTCAGGAACAGGAAGCACACAGATACGAATCCATGGATTGCCAACCCATGCCAGCCCAAGAAAGTCACACCTATTTCATTTCTTCTTGCTGTAATCTTAGCCTTGACTATGAAGACCACTGTCCTCCCAAAGGCTTGGGTTGGGATGAAGATGAGGAGCAGCCAGGGAAGCGTCCTGACTGGGCCATAGTCCACGTGAAAAAGATCCAGGCGTTTTAAGTAACGCCAGAGCTCCCCTCACAGGGCTGGGGCTGTCTCAAGAGTAAACGTGATCCTGGGGTCAGAGACAAAGGTGTAACGTTCAGGTCAGCAGAGGTGACGAGCACAGGGCTCAGACTTCATCTGGAAACACAACAGCGCTGGGTGCTACGTTTCACCAGGGATACAGACCAGCGATGTCACCCTAGAGTTGAGAATACAGGGCACTGTAGCCTTTGAAGTAGCATCCTTGGAATACATCACCTGGGCCTGGACAGGAGTCAGAGAGGTTGACAGCATGCAGGCGCCCCCTTGGATACTTGTCCCGTGCCTGTCAGTGACAGAGCAGCCACCCCGAGGCAGCTCTGCCACCCACCTGAGTGGGGCCACCTTAGCAGATTCCATCCCTGAGCCTTGGTGTTTCCATCTGAAAGGTGACACTAGTCACTCCCCAAGGGATCATGACAGTCAAGAGAGACAGCAGAGCTGAGGATGTAGTGGGGTTCAGTGAAGCTCTCTCTCCTTCCTTCCCTGGGTTACTGAAGTCCCATACTGGCAGCGGGAACAGCAGGCCTGGGAGAGATGAGGAGGGCGTGGTACTCGCAGCACATCTTGGGCAAAGTCCTGGTGGCCCCTGAAGACAAAGAGCACAGCAGGAGGCTCTGCACAGAGGACCCTGGGTGTGAGATCAGCTCTGGGGAATGGGTGGCTCAAAGCAGGGTGCAGCAAGGTTCCTTGGAGACTGCTTTTCCCAGCTTCACAGCTGCTTCAGGGACCCTGCATGCCACCCCAAAGCCCTCAACCTGCCCTGTCTCCACAGAAACAGCCCTCTCCAGGGCCTGGGTTTGAGTCCTCCAGGAGCCGAGCCTGAGACAAGGTCATAAGCACATGTAGTATAATCGGGAGGTGATTCCAGGAGGCGGGGGCTCAGGGGCAGCAGCAGCGGGACACAGGAAGGGACAAGCACTGACCGGGTGTGGGCAGCAGGCAGGTGCCAGTCATGTATGGCTGAGCTCAGTCTCTGGTTTTTGGGGGGGAGGGGGATGGATTATGATATTCTGGGTTCTGTAAAAATACACTTATGAGTGCTTACTAATTTTACAAAACATTGGATTTCAATATGGCATTTTCATACATGATTATGACATATTTTGGTCATATCCATCCCCATTTCGCTCCCCCTTTCTTACACTCTTCTGCTGTCTAATAATACTCGCCCAATTCTTCCTTAGAGTAGAATGCTACTCTAGTGTGTACATCCAGCCCTTGTTCTTTATCCACCCATGTGCTGCTGAGCTGGCTCCCTATCTTGGGTCTTGTGAGTTGTGCCATGCTAAACATGGGTATGCATATCACACACGTGCTGTCACAATGTGGGTGTGTCAGCCTGCAGCATGCTGGCTAGTTCCTCCAGGTATGTACCAAGGCATCACTGGGTCACGCGGTGGTTCTATTTTTAGTAATGTGAGGAGGCCCCCATACTGATTTCCAGAGTGATGCTCAAATTCACACTTCTACCAGCAGTGTAGAAGTGTTTCATTTGCCATACATCCTCACCAACATTCAGTGTTGCGTGTGTGGTGGTGGCGGTGGCGGTGGCTTGTACTCTTGATGACAGCCATTTTGACTGGAGAGAGACGGAATCTCAGTGTAGTCTTGACTTGCATCTTTGAATGGCTAAAAACACCAGACTTTTTTTTTCATACACCAACTGACCCAAATTGATTTCTGCACCGGTGAGAGGTAGGATCTGTTGCAGTCTTCTACACGTGGAGCCCCAGCTTTCCCTGTGCTGCTCATTAGAGAGGCAGCCTTTTCTCTAGAGTGTGTTCTTGACCCCCTGGTCAGGAATCGACGTCTGTAGTTGTGTCTGTCCTCCATCCTATCATTGGTCTACATGTCCTTTTTTGTGCTACTGCCATATTGGACTTGTTACTGTCATGTATACTGCAATGTGTAATATAATTCAACATGAAGCATTGTGATAAACCCACAGTAGATTGTTTCGCCTACCCTTTGGCCACCTTGTGTTTCCATAGGAATTTTAGAAGATGGCAGTTGCTCTGTGAAGAATGTCACTGGTATTTGGTGAGGGGAATTGCATTGGATCGATAGATTTCTCTGAGTGATTAGCTCTTCTAATAGTACTAATTCTGGGAAGTGTAGTCTCTGGACTCCTCTGAGATGTAGGGCTCTGTGCTCTTGGAGGCAGAGAGGCTGGGTCATCGGACCCCAGCACACCTCAGGCACTCACTTCCCTGCATGCCTGGGCTGCACCTGTCTGTACCCCAGCTGTCCTGGGAAAGTCCTCAGGTAGAGACAGACCCACGCAGGTCGTCCCTGCATCCCAGAGCAACCCACAGCTCCAGAACTCTACAGAGAGTAGCCATAAATGGGAGTGAGTCTGCTGGTCACCACAGCCCACGCTGTCCATCGGGGCCCCTGTCACCTAGAAGGCCCCAGGCCTCCCAGTCACTAACTCTCCTCTCGGGGCTTAGCTGCCTCCTTCTCAGGCTCTCTCACTGGCTTCTTTCTTTTCTCCCTTGAGGAATGATGAGTCTTCCGAGGCCTGCTCAGAGCCCCGTGTCATGCCTTCCCTCCTCCGGTGTCTCCCAGCTCTAGCTGCCTGAGTTCCTCCTGCAGAGCTTGTGAAGTGCAGATTTCTAGGCCACTCCTAGGACTGTAGAGCATGGAGCCCACGGATGTGTTTTGCACCCATAAGGCTGCCAGGTGACATCCAACAAAACTTGAGCCTCAGATAACTCAAGAAGGTGAGGAAGAAGAGGTGTGTTCCGTATCAGAGTCCTGCTTAGCCTAAAACAGTGTTTCTTCTTTATCTGAAATTCAAATTTAATAGAGCTGTCTGTAGCTACTCAGCCTGCTACTATGTCCTGGGTTGGTGCTGATGCACCATGAAGGTTATAAGCATCTCCCCTGGGCTTTCCTTGGGGCACCTTCCCCGTACCCCTAGCTCCCAGCACCAGCTGCACACTAGCAACCCTGATTTCTCTCTTACCTAAGCCTCTTCCCTGAATTTTCTATGCCTGGTGCCAGCAGACAACTCCAGTTTAATGTGCTCACAGTAGAGCACGACGCTGCTTACTGTGGTGGCTAAGCTTGCTCATCAGGGTGGGGTGCCGGGGTGTAACTCTGGGGACTGACCCCTTTTTCTCTTGGGTTCTTCCTTGCTCTCTCTGCTTCCTGACCAGCAGGAGGTGAGCGGTTCTCCTCTGCCACGCCCTTCCACCAGGATGTTTCTGAATCAACAGACCATGGACTGAGCCCTGTGAAACCCAGAGCTGAGATGAACCTCTCTTTCTCCACTAAGAAGCAGGAGTGGGAAAGCACAAGTCACAGGCCACAGGGAGCTGCCAGAGGTGAGAAGAGCTCATCTGGAAACAAAGTCTGCCCTGAACTCTGGCTGGCAAGAAGCCACTGGGAACACTCTGATGGGAACCCCGAGCGAGGAGCTGATGAGGGACTTCCAACAGCCAGAGCTGGAAGGAAATGGGCTGTGCTGCTTCAAGCCGCTGTGTTTGTGCCCACGTGCTATGGCAGCGAAAGGAAACTCACGCACCCCATCGAGTGCCCTCCTTCCCCGGTGCCCCTGCCTGACTATATCCCCCGCCTGCTGCAACTTCTTCCTAAAGGGCTCCTGCCTCCAGCTTTGCATCCTCCAAGGCCTCTTCTCGGCCACCACCACAGTGCTTGCCCCATCCCCACACTTGGGGACCCCTTCTCACAGAGAAGAAGAGAAAGCCAGGCCTGTTCCCAGCTCGGCTTTCAGCCGGGACCCTGTCCGCCTTTCTCTCTTAGCTCCCTCCGCTTTCCACTTCCCCGCGGCCAGAGTTCAGGACCGACCCCACACACGGCTCAGCATGCTTACCTTTATGTTCTCTCTTACAAGAATGGCTCCCCCTCAGCAACCATTCCTACCACCTCCTGTTCATACTCCAAAACCCAGTGCAGACCTAACTCCTTCCACGAGGCCTTCCCCAGCTCTATTTGTCCCCTTGGAGTTAATAGCAGCTTTCACTAACCTCCCACAACCTTCATTCTTCGTTCTTCATTGCAGTTCCCATGGCTGCCCCTCCCCAACTCTGAGCGCCCTGAAGACTCAGAGTTTCTTATTTGTTTCAGAACTTTGTCTCCGATGTTCTATGCTATGCTACTGGTTTTTTTTTTTCCCTCTCCCAAATCAGTTCTCTACAAAGGAGGAAAAAGACAATTATTTTTCTTCTGTTGTTAATTCCTATTAAATCTCTCAAGATAAATAAAAACTTAATCGACTCTCACTTGTCTAGTGGATTTAATAATTCAAAATTATATTTGTCTTGGCCCAGAGTGCTAACCTGGCTGGGGTTGTGTGCTGCTTACCAAGGAGGAGTCAGGCACGGCGCAGCCCCTCCATCACTCACCTCGGCGCGCAAGCTGGCACTCACGCCAACTCTGCATAAATTCCAGCCCTCAGAGCTAGGGAAGGGCAGCAGAAGAAAAGGATGAGTTTCGCAGGTCCCTAAAGTCCCAACTGGCACATGACAGGGCTACGGCTCAGCAGAGAGCTCCTGGTTCCCCCGCCACAACTACTCCCAGGGAAGATGACAAGCCCCAGGCAAAGTTGCACTCAAAGCCACACTATCTCAAAGCCTCCTTCCTTTTAGAGAAGTCTGCTACTGGACTCAGGGAGCACATGCTGGGAGGAAGGCAGAGACCAGGTCCCTTTCCGCTGTTCATGATCCTCTCCAGAACCTGACGGCTGCCCACCCTGCCCAGGACTCAGAGAAGAGGCTGCCCAGCCAAGAAGCCAGCACTCCCTGGGCCTGTCACCTACAGAGTCTAGGGCAGCGGTTCTCAACCTGTGGGTCGCAACCCCGGCGGGGGTCGAACGACCAAAACTCAGGGGTCGCCTAAAGCCATTCCGAATCATAACTGTAGCAAAATTACAGTTTTGAAGTAGCCACCAAAATTATTTTTTGGTTTGGGGTCACCGCAACATGAGGAACTGTATTGTGGAGTCACGGCATTAGAAAGGTTGAGAACCATTGGTCTAGGGTAACCGTGAAAGAAGGATTCTGCTTCAAAATTGCAGGTAGTAGACTGTGACCTGGAGGACTTAGGGTGATCCTAAGGCAAGAACAGAAACGAGAAGAAGAGAGAAGCCGTGCTTCTCCAGAGCCCAGGACAAACGGATGTGAGGCACACAACTGCGTGAATGTCCTCTGAGGAGACAGCACTAAGGAGGGAGGTCCTAAGAGATCATCGGTGGCACCTGGGCTGCCCAGAGAGCAAGCAGGATGAGAGGGGCACAGTAGGCCACCGAGGACTGCATCCCACGTGTCTAGGGCATCCGCACGCAAAGCCCTAGGACCTCACAGGCATGTCGTCGCCTCGAATCCCCACAGCAGCCCCCCAGGCCGAGTGGTACGGTGCCCAGGTGTCTTAGTTACTTTTCACTTGTTGCTGGGACAAATACCCGATGCTCAAAATGAAGGAAGGAAAAGTTTATTTAGCTCACAGTTCGTGGAGGTTTCAGTCCATATTTGGCTGGCCCAAGGCTGAGTGGAGCAGGGTGGAGAGCATCCAGTTCATGGCGGCAGAATAGCAACAAAATGGTAGCAGAGGCAGCCAGTCAATCAGGGCAGCAGAGCAGCAGCAACAGCTCAAGTCTGTCTCTCTGTCTCTCTTTATATTACATTCAGGCTCTCCGCCTTAGCTCCCACCCTAGGCTATACCCATAATCCCAGAAGTACTTCCACCCATAGTCCCATCAGTACTAAAACCTATTAATCCCAGGGATCATGGATCAAGTCTCAAACTTTAGAAGTCCCCACCCAATGACTCCATGAGGCTTTGGGGGGACAACTAGACATAAACCATAACACCAGGTCACAGAGGGAAGAATAGAAGCTCACACAGGCTAAGTCGCCCTCCACAAATGTGGCCATGGAGTCCAACTGTCACCCCGGCCTCATCATCTAGTTGCCTCCTGCTAGAGCTGCTATTCTCCCCCTCCAGAGAGCAGAGCCACTCCTCAGCCTGTCACCAACTGCTGGTGCCACAGAGCTAAGAGGGACTCCTCCACCTGAGCCCCTGTGCAGAACCCAGAGCCACCCTCCCTGTCCCCAGAGGGTGCTAAGGCTTCCATGTGGCCACAAGGGCCTGGCACCATCCACCTCCAAGTAGGAAGAAAAAGACAGGGAGCAGAGGGGCCAGGACAGGGCTGCACCTGACAGAGCGGGGCCAGGACTGGCACTGTCCCTGAATTCTCTGAAGAAGGTAGAGTCAGCCGCCAGAAAGGAACAACCGTGCCTGCCCTCTAGGCACCGCCAAGCAGGATGCCCAGGAAACGAGCCCATCTCTGCGTCTGGTCACACTGAGCAGCCCCTCACCGAAGCCCTGAGGAAATCGGGGCTGGGTGTGAAAGGCTGGGCGAGGGTCCCTGCCCCATGTGAGCCTCCAGCAGGGGCCCAGTGGCCGCTCTCTTGAAGATCTTCAACACATCCTTCAACAGGGAATGTGAGGGAGGCCAGGCAGGTGCTGCACAGATATACAGGCTGACTTTGGAAAAGGGAAACGGCACACCAGGAGGGGCTGCTCCTCTGTGTCCCTGGACCAGTGACAGCCCTGAGGGCAAAGGCCACAGGCCTTAGGACACCTGAGTTTGAGAACATAGGCTTTAAACCATCTTCCTGCTCTGGCTTAGGGGTCCTGCAGCCAGGGCTGGTGGCCGTAGCACAGAGAGCCCAGGGAGCTACCTATGCCTTCTCAAAACTACATACACACAACACACACACACACACACACACACACACACACACACACACACAGAGTCACCCTCTCTGTGCAAAGGACCCTTCACAATTCGATCAGCACCTGGACAGCACAGCCTGTCCCCAGGGGCCCCCTGGCCTGTGTGCCCTGCATCCTGCCCTGCTCCATGGCCTTGCATTGGGCCCAGCCGTGGTGGCTTAAGACTGTCAGGAAAGCAGAGGCCAGGCCCTGGTGGCAGGGGAGTGGCAGCAAAGCCAGGGACAGAGTTATAAATAGGTGCGTCTGGGGGAGAAGGTCACCAGCCAAAGCCAAACATGCCAGAAATTCTACAAGAGAAACAGATTAAATTATTGCAGCCCTCACCACCTCGGTCCTCTAGGGCAGAGAAAGGGAGTGGGGCACTGGCCAGGGACACCAGCCAGCAGCTGAAGAGGCCCTTGGGCTGATGGGGCTGCTTGTCTTTCCTAGGAGGCTGGCTGGCCTCCATGCCCAGCAGGACTGCGGAGCAGGGCCTGGCCAGGCCTGGGAGGCCCTGATGGCCTCTATTCTCTCCCAGCATGACCAGAGCAGAGACTAAAAGGTCTCCATAGGCAACAGTTGTGGTCCCCTCCCCTGGGGGACACCTGGCAATGTCCAGAGACCCGTGCCACTGTCTCAGCACTACTGGCTGGTGCTCAGGGCTCTGGGACCAAGGTCAGGGATGCAGCTGGACACCTTCTGAGGTGCAGGCCAGCAGGGAGCACTGCATCCCTGCTGTGGGTCCCACTGAGGCCAGGAGTCCTGTACCTCCAGACACTGCCTCCTCCATTCATTTCCATGGGCCCTGCCGAGGCAGCCTGAGCACACAAGCACTCATAGCTACGCAAATAGCAACTGCTTATTTGCTGTGTTTGCTCAGCTAATATTGACTTTGCGGCCTAACACTGGTGCTATTGAGTTGGGGTTCTTCTCAGGGCTGTTTGAGCAGCATTAGAACAGCCTGTGATAACATGGCAGAGCAGGAAGCTGCGCCTCCTCCTCTGCAACCTGCATGACCTCTGCACCCCCTGTGTGGGACGCGTCTGTTAGGACCCGAGGAACCTGTGTGCTCCTGCACTCCGAGGCGGACCTGAATCTGCTTCGGG
Source organism: Myocastor coypus (assembly GCA_004027025.1). Taxonomy (NCBI): domain Eukaryota; kingdom Metazoa; phylum Chordata; class Mammalia; order Rodentia; family Myocastoridae; genus Myocastor; species Myocastor coypus. Next base: position 19,427 of record PVJA010004157.1, on the reverse strand, counting down.
GCTGAGCAAACAGCGGAGCTGACATGCAGAGCTCACACACGGAGCATGCTCTCCACCTAAGTCAACACTCCAGGGACACAGAAAGGTTACCAGGGAGGCTTCCCTTTGGGGTGTGGCAAGTGGTGGGGGTGATGGAAAAGGTGCCCCAGGCCATGAGCCAAGCCCTGCAGATGGGACCTGCAGAGACTGGCATGGTGGCACAGGCCTATAACTCCAGCACTCTGGGAGGCTGAGGCAGGCAGATGGAAAGTTCAAGCCCAGCTAAGCAAGTGAAAACCCTCTCATCATCCAGAGACAGAGCCCAGAAGTCCAGAAACTAAGCCTTGGAGGAGCACGGGCTCAGGGAGCCCGCGGGACTCCACCCTCAGCCATGAGTCCTGCCCTCTGCTAAGGAAGCGCACAACCTGCCCGACCATAGCCAGCCACACTGCAGCCAGACCAGACAAGCCAGGCGTCCAGAGAAGAAGCCTCTGCGCAGAGTCACCGGGATGGCTCCCGCGGCCACAAGGAAAGCGCACACAGGCTTAGCTACGCCTTTGGACCTGGGCCTGTGGCCTGTCTCTAGGTCAATATTAAACAAGTTGCTGGAATCATCCAGGGGGCACTCTAAAAATTAGCTCTGGCTTGCCCTTATGGTCTGGGAGCACCAAAATGGTCATTTGCTAAAATTGGCCATTAACATTTTCTACTAACTGTGCTCTCCAAAGACTTGGGAAATGCCTCAGAAATGAGCTGTTATGTGGGTCCTGTGACCACCTGCACTCTAAGCTCCTCATCGCTTTGCTTTTAAAAATACATGGCGGAAGGGGCTGGGGAGATAGCTCTGTGGCACAAGCACCTGCCTGGCAAGTGCAAAGTCATGAGTTTGAACCCCGGTTCCACCAAAACACAAAACAAACAAACAAAGACAAAAATACATGGCGGGCATCTCTGACACATGCATGAGATCCTCCCAGCAACCAAGTTGCTGTCCCAGGCTCCACACAGCAGATGTGGCCACTGGGGTCCATCCTGGTCAGCACCTGTCTCTCTGAGAAACATCTCCGTCCATGGCCACAGATAGATGCTGAATTCCAGACAACCACCCCATTGGCTGGCCACTGACCAATCAGATTCTTTTTGATTTACACTCACTGTTGAGGCCATAACTTAGGAGGCCAAGTCCAGGTTAAAGTGGACATTTTTGGGTCTAGAAAAGCAGCACAGAGAAACACAGGCTACAGGAGAGTGAAGCCTGCCAAGAAAGGCTGAGGTAAAACACGCAGAAGAGGGGCCTGGCACGCAGCAGGCAGCCATGTGAGTCCCTGACAACCTTGGAGTAGCCCTACCTTGTACCTCTCTGGAGGACTGGGCCTCCTTGCTGCTTTGGGCTTGGTGCAACAACACCCAAGCTTCCACCAAATCCACCATCTGTCATACACTTATGTAACGAGAGTGAGGTTTATAATTCCTTTTCTTGCAACCGAATAATCACCGACCAAGATGCCAGGGAAGCTATCACCTGTTTTCTGATCCACATCTGTTTGACGCCCAATGTCCCCTGGCTCATCCTTGGGTCTGGCTAGGCTCTTTCCTCTCCTGGCATTCCTGCCCTCTATCTCCAGGGTAGCCTCTAGGTGTCATGAATCCTAGGGTCCACCCGCATGGCCCGGGGACCAGCAAGCAGGTAACTGTGTAGCTGAGACACTATGTACCACTCAGTGCTGTTTGTTCAGCCTATTTCAATATACCCTGTTTGCTCTTCAGTCAGTAATTACTTAGGGCCAGCCTGAGAGCTCAGGGGACTAAAGCACCTGCTTACGCAGAGTGCGGTGGCCGGGTTCCATCCTGCCAGGCCCACCCCTAGGGCTTGCTAAGACTGGGCGTGGTGGCATGTGCCTGTAATCCCAGCGCTTGGGAGGCTGAAAACAGGAGGAGCACTAGGAGTCTGACCTACATACTGAGACCCTGTGGACCTTGTCCTAAATAAATAAATAAATAAATAAATAAATAAATGCTCATTTGACAAGCATCTATGAAGTAACAGCCCAAGCCCAACACAGGTTTAACATTTAAAATAAAATAAATGACTCTGGAAAGGCACAGAGCAAACCTAAGCCAGCCATCCTGTCTGGCTTTCACAACTGAGGAGCAACGCAACGTGCTGCCAGCCCTAGCACAGCCACAAAGCCTCAGGGCCAATCAAAGCAGACCTAAAGAGAGCTGTCTACAGGCCCTGCTGGCCCTTCACGTTCTGTGGAGCCTGTCAGCACCCTGCTGCCTAGGGAGGAACAAAGGTGTCCCGAGGGAACGGTTGGAAGCTCTGCTACTGCCCTACCTCTCGCTCGCAGAGCTAGTGCTAGCATGGTGAGATGATGGCTACTGTCCAATAGGATCCAATGCTGCAAGGCATCGGACACCCACCCAGCCTCCCAGTACAATCAGCAGCACCAGGAAATCCTCACAGCTGCAGACCCCCTTCCCTGCCAGGCACGTCAGCTACTCTCGACCCCGACACCCAGGCCCAGCTGTAATTCTCGGAGTTTCTCTGACATCATCTCACGCCTAAGCACACTCCCAGGCTCCATTCCCCAACCCTGAGCCCAGCCCCACCCAAGCCTCTGCCCGGGTGAGACCCACTGTGCCCCCCCCCCCCGCTCCTCCCTCTCTATTGCTCCAGCTCTGCTTCCATGCAAAGCTGCGGGGTGGTGGCTCCCAGGTGCCCACAGGCCCAGTGACAAGCCAGGCAGGTCCTTCAGGCGTTTAGCTACCCTGGATGCCACATTGTTGTCCTCTCTGAGTATTGCTCTGGCCACACCCCCATCCCGCAGCCACACTTCCGGCCACCTCCGCTCCCTCCCCAGGACCCGACGCTCCTCCCTCAAGTGCTGCGGTCTCAGCCCGACTGAAGCTCTCTTCTCCACCCGTGATCACTGGCTCCCCATGCAGGGCCTAACTCACGGTGGATGCTCAAAAAGTTCTGGAGAAGCAACAAAAACAGAGCCCCTTCTCAGCAAGTGCAAGAGCATCCCGGGGCTCGGGCTCCGGACTCCTCCCTCTGCACCTGTGGCCCTTCGCTCATGGCTTCTCAAGACCTTCACCCACACGAGGTGGAGGCTCAGCCTCGGGCACCCATGCTGACACCCTGGGACTTAAGCCCATGTGGCCCTGCCACACGCAGGCTCAAGCTGTCTTGATTCAGAGAAAGAGGCCGCCCGGCCCTCCCATCCCAGGGGTGCTTCCTTTGTCGCCTTCCCTTAGGACAAGTAAGGACACCTGCTGCATCCCAGCGACCAGGTCGGAACAAGCCCCAGTCCTTGGCATCACTCGAAGCCTCGGGAGGGTGTGCGGGGTGGTGTGCAAATGCTACAGCAATGAGGTAAGGGATTTGGATGTGCAGGGGTTCTGGGACCGTCTGGTGGTCCACATGCCCAGGGTCAACTAGACAGTGCTGTGGGCCACGGAGCAGATGGCCAGGGACCCTCACCCAGAGCACAGCGACATCTCCTGACATTCACGGGGTAACTTGCTCACGCGGGGGCTCGGGCCCTTCCATGGCCTGCAGCGCAAGCTCTCATTCCCCTGTTTCGGCCTAGAGGGGCCTAGAGGTTACTGGGCTCCCTGGGAATCCCAGAGGAGGAACAGCTCCTCCCCTGGGGTAGGGGGAGGGCACCATGGAGAACAGGTGACTGGGAGCTGGGAAAGGAGGCACCTGCACCCTGGGTAGGAGCTCTGGCTCCCCCCCCACACACACACACAGGGCTGCGGCAAGTCCCTGGGACTGCAGGCACGGCCCAGGTCACGTCCCCGTGTCCTGAGCCATGTCACTGGCCTCATTTTCCTAGCGTCAGCAGAATTTCCACTCCTTTACTTCTGCTTGTTCCACTTCCACTGAGGGTGGGGAAAGTAGCGTGCCTGGGTCCCCCTTCTCCTTCCCAGTCCCTGCACCCCATGTTGGCTCCTGTTTCCCAAAACAGCACAGCTGTTTAGCTCCTTTGATCAAATAAGCCCACGGCTGCGACTCCGGTGAAGGACAGAATTAGGCACACGGAGAAAGCAGAGGCCGCGGAGCAGCTCAGCAGGGCAGCATATGATCTCAGAGCCCTATGGGGGAAGCGGGCGGGCAGGCTGGGCTTCTGTACAGAGCTTGGAGGGCTCAGGGCAGCTTTGCTATGCTCTGGGTGGGCTGCACACTGTCCTAGGAGCCTCGCTGCGCAGGAAGATGCACAGGAATGGAACCGAGACTGGAAGGACCAAGCTATTCCTTACTTGGTGCCTTTGCCCCCCCCGCCATGTGTTGGGCAGGTGTACCTCTGGGTAGTGAGGTACAGGACTGTCCCCGAAAAAGCAAGACAAGGCAGGTTTTAAATTCTATTTTGAAAAGATGATATTGAGGCATCTACTTGCTGGGACAAAGGTCGCTGTTCTGGCCGCACCAGCAGCTACGGTCAGAGCCCAGCCAGGTTCGCCCTCCTCACAGGACCCGGCTAGGCACCAAGTCCTCACCAAGGCCCTGCTCTGGAGGGAGATCTCAGCAAATCTGAGTGCAATCTCCATCAACTATGCTAAGAGTGACAGAGAGTTTTGTTTGGGACTGAGTTTGGCCAACAGTGACAGGAATCCAGCTATGACGGTGAAAATAAACAGAGGGTTTTAGTACTTCAGATCTCAAAGCTAGAAGTGAACAGTCAGGGCCAGAAGGGAGGTTTCCACCATGTCTCCAGGACTTTTGCTGTGCTTCTGCTCCAGAATAGTGAATACACAGGCCCAAGATAGATGCAGGAGGTCCAACCCTCACATCTAGGCTCCACACAGATGAAAAGGAAAGATGTGAGAATAAAATGAAAACGACAATAACACAAAGCCTTTTCAACGTCCCGGAAGAGTTACCAGCAACTTCTTAGTTACCAGGAAGGCTGCGTGTGCTCTTTTAACTGTATGGAATCCTCAGAAGTAAGGAATTAGGGGTGTCCTGGCCCCACTGCAGACACATGCCTCCTTGGAGTCTCCGAGCTGTAAAATATTGACACGACCTCAGGCCACGGGGCTGGGGCACAGGGCGACCATAAGGCTTTGGCGCAGCTACTCCTCTGAGGCCGCTGGGAAGAGGGACAGAGGAAAGCTACACTGGCTACAAGCTGAGGGAGAGCGGAGCAGGCACAGAAACCGAGCCTGGCTGCGGGGTCAGAGTTTGGCATCTGTGTACCATCAGGCATGACCAGGACACACTGATCTCTTGGGGACTCTGGGGCTGCAAGCCATCAGGTCTCCCTGCAGAGGGTTCGGCTGAAGAGGCGGCTAAGGGCCTCTCATTCTGTGTGACCGGTCTCTGTCTGTCTCTGTCTCCCTCTCCCCTTCTCCTTCTGCCTCTCTGCCTCTCTCTGTCTTTGTCTCTGTCTTGCTCTGTCTCACTGTCTCTGCCTGCCTGCCTGCCTACCTGCCTGTCTCTCTCTCTCTCCCCCACCCGCTCCCCCGTCTACTTCAGACCCTTGTGCATGAGCCCAGGCCCTTCATGCCCAGCCACATCCCAGGCCTTTGTACCTGCTCACTTTGACACAGAGTGCCACGAAATCATCCCAGCTAGGCTCCAGTTTACGGTCCTCTCGCCTCAGCCTCACAGGGGCTGGCACTGCAAGTGTGCGCCACCATTGGCAACTGTGGCCGTGACTCTTGGCGTGGCCACGCAGAGCTGGGGCAGTGGAGGAAGGCCCTCACCTCCTGCTTGTGCACCTTGCACGGCTTTGTCTTCGCTCTCACCATTATCTCAGGCCAGCCCCATTGGGTAGAGACCAGTTGTCCCCACGTCACCCAAGGACTCAGGAGGCTATGTGACTGCTCACAGGATCACTCGAGTGGCTGTCACCAGAAGAGGCACAACAGGGCCTTTGTACCAGGGAACAGGGAAGGAACTAGGATAGGTGCAAGTGGGACGAGGGAGCCAGGTCCAGAGGCCCCGCCTGCCCTGGTGACAGTGCTGGGATAGTGTTTCCAAGGAGTTGACACCCCTGTTCCTCCTGATGGGATGGGGGGCAGCCGTGTGGCCCAGGGCAAAGGAGCCATGCTTAGCTATGATGCAGCCAGCCCATCAGAGGCCGCTGGGTGTCATGCAAAGCAAGGACTCTGGGGACCCTGAGGGGGTGAGGATGAGGAACCCCCAAGTTACTGTGGGGCAATAAGCAGCTCTCCCACCCACTGCTGGAGGAAATCTGAGGTTTCTGCTAGGAGAGCCCCGCTCCGTGTATTTCTGCCCACCCACTGCGTGTGGGGGAGGTAGGGCTGCAGCCTAGGCCCCTGCACTGAGCTATATCCCCACCCCTCTTCACTTTTTATTTTGAGTCAGGGCCTCACTAAATTGATGGCCCAGGCTACCTTTCAACACACAATCCTGCCTCAGCCTCCTAAAGCACTGAGATTATAAACATGTACTGCCTAGCCCAGCTTAGCCCACAGGCTTTTAACAGAGAAAAAGCCAGACATTCATGGCTGGATTCCTTGCTGTCCTGAGAGAACACGGGCCACCAGTAGTTAGCCAGCTCCTGGGCCAGGATAGACGGCCGTCATGGAGGGCTCAGGAGAAGCAGCAGTTCTGGAAAGCAGCTCTTCTCGCCTACCCCATCGCTGAAGGGTTTTGCCACCTGTTGTCCCATCTCTGCCCAGGTAAAGTCTAGCACTGTTGGGAGGCTGTAGAGCCTTTAAGAGGCGTGGCCTCACCAGAGGAAGTGATGTCACTGGATGTGGCCCAGGAAGGGATTTGCAGAAGTCCTGTTTCTTCCTTTTCTCTCTCTGCTTCTGGGTCACCAAGTGCTCCCTCTATGATATTCTGCCTTGCCACAGACTCAGGGCAACAGGATCTGCCTGCCATGCACTAAAACTCCTGCAACTTTTTCTTCTTAGAAGCTGATTTGCTTGGGTATTTCATCACAGTCACAGAAAGCTGACAAACAAAAATCCCTTTGCCTGGAAATGCTTATGATCGCAGGTGGAAGCCCAGTGCATGTGCAGTTTTCTGCTGCTGCCGCAGCTTCTCTGCAAAACCACAGAAACAGCAATTTGACAAATGAATCCTCAGCCTATGGCAAATTAGTTACCCAGCGACTGGATCCCTTGGCTAGCTGGCTTTTAGCAAATTGATCTGGGATGCAGAAACTCCTGGAAGGCGCCCCTGCGGCCCTGGAGCACACAGAACGTGGCTGGTGGCCACAATCCAGAGTGCTGCTGCTATCCAAGAGCTCAGCAAGGGGCCAGCACAAGCCGAAGCCAGGAGCCTGGCGGCACCCAAGGACAGCCATGGCAAGCAGCTCACACCTCTATAGGGCAGTGCCCGCCGCTCATGCACCCCAACCTGAGGCTATGTCAGCATCTGCGCATCTGAGAATCTGTGCATGAGCTTGGGCTCAGAAGCGAGAGCCAACTTCCTACAGACCGTGTGAGCAGTGCAGGAGGCTGAGCCAGGTGTGACTCCCTCGGCCTTCACGCATCTCCACTGCCCACTGCCATGGTTGCCACTGACCTCAATTCCAGTGGGCTCTCCAGGCGGCAAAGGGCTGCCTTCCCACAGGGTCGCGTGGGCACTTCCCCCATGTCCCAGGACATGGGACAGTAGGCTCAGTACAGATGTGGAAACTGAGGCTCAGAAAGTCGGTCAGCAGGTTGTGCAAGTAACCCTTGCTCAATGGCTGCTAGGTCTCCTTCCAGGGGCAATAAAAACGGGACCTCATTTTGGATACATGCGCATGTATTTTTCATAAAACTTCCATAACTGGATTTGCACTAACACATTCTTCTGTATCTTGCTGTCCTCCTTGATTAAAACTGTCCTTTTAAACAATTGCTTCAAAGTATCACAACATAGTATATGCATTAGTACTAATTATTCTTATTAATATACAATATGTGCTGCCCCTATGATATAACTTTTCCCGCAGAGAACCATTTCAATTGTTTCTATTTTTTGGTATTGCGTTCAGCTCTCTATAACATTCCGAAAGAATGCATCCCCAGGAGTTTGTGAATTGCTACATTTGCTAATATCGATACAATGTACAACATTTCTCCATGTGATAACCATAAAAAGTAACTGATCCTTTTAAGTTACTTCGAGTTTCTGTGTCCTAGTTCACACCTTCCCTTCCTTAGACCCCAATATTGCTTCCTCCTCCTCCTGAGAGCCAGCCGGGCCCAGGAAGGTGACTTTTCTGGTTGTCTTCTCACAAGTTTGAGCATCCACTCAGGATGGAGTCCTGCAGGGATGAGGGCAGGGCTCAGGTAGGACCCACCCAGGCCAGGTCTCCTTCCCTGCTAGGAACCAAGAGTCCCCGGCTCAGGTTCAGCGTCGGTCCATAACGGACCTTGATGACATTTCTGCGCAGATCGATGTCAAAGTCTAATCTGTGTAGCTAAAGGGTCGCTGAACTTGTAGAATCTGCTGCTCGAGTCTAAACATCTGTACAGACGCTGGCTCCATGCCTGGGCCACACCCAACCAGGCTGCACCCCAATGCGGTGGAGAGGGCAGGTGGGGCACCAACCTGGTCACCTGAGTTCAAGGTGTGCAATCCAGTCCAGCTTAACCCGCGAGTTTTCCAGGCAGAGCACACGCTCCCCAGGACTTGCTTCTACTCTGAGGTCTTGTGACTATGAGATACGGAGCCCTTCTGGTGACAGCCCATGACATGCAATGAATAGACTTATGACAAGAAGACAATAAATCCTCACCAACCGAGCAAACCACATGGCCAACATCCAGATCCCAGGCAGGATCTAAGCTGCCCCTCGAAGGAGTCGGCCTAGGGCAGCGGTTCTCAACCTGTAAGTCAAGACCCTGGCAGGGGTCGGACAACCAAAACACAGGGGTCTTCTAAAGCCATTGGAAAATGTTATTTATTTGGAATTACAGTTTTGAAGTAGCCACCAAAATTATTTTTTGGTTTTGGGTCACTGCAACATGAGGAACTGTACTGCAGGGTCACAGCATTACAAAAGTTGAGAGCCACTGGCCTAGGGAAATGCAGAGGGGGCTTTGAAACGAGGGAAGTGCAGGGTGGAGCTCACAAAGGTGCCTGGCATGCAGTGGCAGCATGGACCCCGCAGACACCTGCTGGCCCAGAACCAGTGGCCCAGTGGCTGAGGTCCTTGTGCCCCTCGCTAAGCCAGACTTGGATGGCTCTGAGGGCGGGGCCAGAATACAGCAGCCTCAAGGCCTCGCAGCAGCCGTGGACCACTGGGGAACCAAATGCAGCCGTCGGACGCCACTGAACAGAAGGGAGGAGGTGGGGTGAGCAAAGGCCTGGAGCAAGGGGTCAGCTAGCTGCCAAGTCCCCTAAAATGGTGACGGCAACGGCAGCAGTCAAGACTGCCAGCCTCTGTCCCTTTCTACAGCCTGGCTCAGAGAGGAGAGGTCCCACAGGGCCTCTGTGTCCTAGTGATGAGAAATACATGGACTTTCCTAGGTCTTGCTTTCTTTTTCTCTCTATGCTGGGGATTGAGTCCAGGGCTTTCACACTGAGCTACACCCCAACCCTTATTTCTGGCTAAGTTGATAAGTTGTCCAGGCTGGGCTTGCCGACCTCAGTCTCTCAAAGTGCTGGGATTACAGGGGTGCACCCCACCCTGCCCAGCTGGTGCCATTTTACTTTATTGCCTGTTAGATTCCCCTTGTGCAAAGGACTAGAGCGCTTGTCTTTGGAAACCCTGAGGACAGAGGTGGCAGACCGGAGGGATCTGCTTCCTGTTGCCCAGCCAGGCTCCATCCAAGACAGAAGAGCCCAGCACAGGCGCCAACACTGGTGGAGTTAGCGGGTAATATCAGTAGGGTAAGTTCCCAGGCAATCAGAAGAAGAACCATGAGAGATGCCAGCCTGAAGCAGAACCTAACGGCCTCCCTGGTGTCCTCTGTGCCATGTCATTATGACCCAGCTCCTGGTGCATAGCACCCAAGGGTGACGATGAAGGGTAAGGCAGCCAGTGCAGCTGCTGGAACTGGATGTCTCAGGGAGAGGCCTGGGGAGGCCCACAGAGGGAGGGAGCAGAGGAGAGGAAGGAGAAACAGGAAGGGGAAGAGGAGGAGAGGGAGAGGCGATCCTCATGCAGCTCCATCTTCTCCAAGCCTGGAGTGAGTTCCACGTGAAGAAGGGGAGGTCGCGTCTCACGGAGGCTGAGCCCTGGGTCACCCACCCAGAAGAGCTCAGCTCTTTCGTAGTCAGGGCCACTGGACCGTCCCCGATGATGGCCCACTGAGCCTGTCCTGTGCATGGCCCAGGATGAGGACCTCCACCTATGCCAGTGACCACGTACTGTGGCTGCCGGGTGCAGCGGAGGCAGTCTTTGGGATGCAGAGGGCGAGGCACAAAGCAGCCAGGGCCCCTCACCATCCTCCAGGAAGCAGAGTCTGCCGGCTGTAGGCGAGGTCAGGAGGTGGCTGCCCTCCCTCCAGGGGCTCTGTGCCCGCTGGCCCATCCACTCTGCCTGCTCTGTCCCCTGCAGACTATGTGGGAAAGGATACAATAGCCAATGGCAGGCTTTTGTTACAAAGTCTGTCCCCTTCCTCTGCCCTGAGCACTTAGCATTGTGAAATCCTGGCATCCAGGCCATGCTTTGGTTTTTTTTGTTTGTTTGTTTTTAATGATTGCACATAGGAATGAATGGGAGACTAAACAGAGAAAACTGACACTTGCATGGCACTTCCCACTTCTCACCTCGTGTCCCTGGGACACCCTGGTGAATGTCACCCTGGGATTATAGGTGGGGAAACTGAGGTCCAGAGACATGAGGTCCTGGCTTTGCCCAATGTTGGAACAGAGTCACAGCCAGGACTCCTCCTTGGGTCCTGCTTCCCCAGGAAGGCAGGTCAAAGCCTTTGCATCCTTGAGTGTCTGGAAGCACAGGCAAAAGGAGGAAGCCCAATGAAAGTGCCAGGGCACCCGACAGAAACTGGACAGGGCTGGCCTGATGGGGACTGAGTAAGCACGACCACACCAGCACCTGGGGCCCTGAGGTGGCCACGGGTGGCTGCCGAGGACCCAGACTGTGCAGGGTTCTCACAGGCAGAGCAAGATCCGGCTTTGTGCCCTCCCTCTCTCCCTCCAGGGCTCACCATGCAGGGGCTCTGGGGAGAGACAGCGCATCGTCCTCGCAGCTCCCCAGCCCTCCAGGTCTTGAGCCACATGGACGCAGAGGGGCTGAAGGATGGGCTTTACCCAGCCAGCAGGCCTTCCCAGAGCCACTCCCCTTCCGGGTTCTGGGGGCTCTTGCTGGGGGAGCCTGAGAAGCCACCCACGCACGGTGAGGACAGGAGCAAAGAGGCAGCAAGGAGGAGGAGGAGAGGGAGGCTCGCGCCTGCCCACTGAACAGAGGCGATACAGAGTCCAGCCAGAGCCAAGAGGGAGGGGCAGCGGCACCTGCGGGTTGGGAGGGGGCCCAGGGAGGCCTGAGTGCTGCCAGCAACCTCTCCCACGTCACTTGAGGCCAACTAGGGTTAAGGACAACAAGCTCAGCCTGACCTTGACGTTCCATGGTCGGGGGCCCCCAGCGGCACGCCTCCTCCTCCCTCAGGCCCACAGTGTCTCTGGGCTCAGAGTGCACCTGCATCTCAGGTTGCAAGAATACAAAAGGTTCAAAGAACAGCAGGCCTATGGCTCTTTATCCAGAAGGGGAAACTGAGGCTCAGGACGGAAGGGACATAGCCCAGCTCATCCAGTGCTCTGTGTCCTGGTCAGGCTCTCAGGTCTTTTGTCAATGGATGCAAATGGCTGCTGCTGGCCAGGTCCTCTAGAACGTCTGCTTCCCCTCCCCGTCTCTAGGAGACAGGGCTGCATTTTAGCTGGGAAGGAAGTGGGGTGCTGTGGGGCAAACATCCAATGGTGGGATTCAAGTCTTTAAGGAAGAGAAGCTTGGGGGCAGCCTAGAGCCATGCTGCTCTGCATCCCCCACTGACTGTGGGCATTGGCACCCCTACACCACACCCAGGCTGCCACTCGGGGCCTCAACAGCCAAAGATGGAGCCAGGCCTCTGCTTTTATCAGCCATGGCAGCCCTCAGCTCCTGCCCCAGAGGCTCTCTGCAGCCCACGGGGGTGCCTGCATCTCACAATCTCTAGCCCACAGCTACAGGAACTCAGGGAGCAGGCCCCAAGCTCTCCCTGCTGATGGCCCAGGGCCACCCTCCCACCTGGCCCAATGCCACCAGGCAGGGATCACAGAGACAGGGCTCTAGTGCCCTCTGCTGACCAGCACTCGGGTCCCACAGCCTGATGATGGTACTGGTGCTGATATGGGAGACGGGACAATGTCAGCATCCCTGGGTTGACCCAGCTGGTCCCAGGCCCTGCGGAGACTTTGCAAGTACATCCAGGGAGAGTCAGCCTCAGGAGGACCAATGCATTGATCAGGGCACACTAGGGAGTGACATGATGACAAGTGGTCCAAAGTGACATGGCTTGGCCCAGCTAAGGTCTGCGGGGCTGGGGCTAGGGCTAGCAGAGGCTATCAAGTGACAGAGAGCAAGAGAGTCATCCCTAGTGTCTTATCACCTCCCTACTTGCTAAGACACAGTGCCAGCACTGAGCCACTGGAACGAAGCAAGCTTTCTTTAGGCCCGCAGTCTGTAGAGCCTTCAGCCCACAGTCCACGGGCTCCAAGGCAGATGGCATGACAGAGGTGCATGGCATAGGAGAGCTGCTCACAGCAAGGGCGGACAGGAAGCAGAGGGGAAGGGAGGAGCTGGGGAGGGAGAGAAATCCTTCCAGCCCATGCCTCCAGGACCTCCTCTCTTTGCCAGACCCCGAGTCCTAACAGCCAGTCAGGTATCAGCCCCATAATCCATCATCCTGTCCCCCATGCCCTGCCTAGGAGTGTATGGGGCTTTGGGGACACTGACATGTAAACTCTGACACCTCTACCCCAATGCTGGCCAATGCAGTCACTTGCTCCTACCCATATCCAAGTGACCTAGACATGCGATTCCACGGGGGCCCAGGAGTCAGGGAAATGACCAAGGTCAGTCCCAACACCAAGTGTCCCACTGGTTCCTCCTACTTGAGCAAAACACTCATCCCTCCCCAAGGAACTCACCTAGAGGCCCAGACACAATGTTGCAATTGGGGACAGGACCTAAGAGTGTATGTTAGGTCTCCACATCAGTGCTGAGGGACAATGATGGACAGCACTGCTCAGTGTGCAGATGTGGCTGGCCCCCACACCCTAAGGTCCAGGATGCCACCATGGGACCTCAGTTTGGATTCCAGAAGCACAGAATCTCATCTGATTGGCCACTGAATTATTTAAGATCAGACAGGAGGTCTGACATCGATGGTGTCCTGCTTCTCAGTGGGCCCCATCTGCTGCCCATGAGCCTGGGCCATGCACCCAGGAGGGCAGGAAGGGTGAAGTGGAATCCTTCTGCTGGGAGGAAGAGCGATATCACCTGTGCTGGGGATGGACCATCACAGTAGCAGGGAGGGTTTGGCTTCCCGCCCTCCAGCTGCTGGCCTCTTGTCTTCCCTAAGCCCCAGTCTCCTCCCCTAGAGTGGCAGGGCCTCCACCCCTAATCCCGACCCTGGCCCACATGTGCCTCTTGGAATCCCGCTGTCCACCCTCCCAGTCTCATTGTCCCAGCTAGATCACAGCCTGCGTGTGCCCGACGCCTCTCCAGGGCTGCTCCATGGAGAGAAACCATGAGGGCGAAAAGCAAAGGAATGAGCCTATAACTACAAGACAGAAAGCAATGACAGAGACTAGAAAAGGAAAGCTTTTGTAGGAAGGCGGGGAGATGGGGCACCCCAGATCTACATGGAACTCTCAGCTCAGTTGCTGACCCCCTTTTCCACAGGAGAGCAAAGTCCCCACCGACCACGAGGACAGCACTCCCATCCCACCCCCCCCACCCATTCTCTACCCACCTTGCACCCTGTGTCCCCACCCTGCATGCTTTGGACCTAGCTGATTACATGCTCCAGACTGGGCCCTCACGGGGACACAGGACAGCAGAGAAAGCCAAGTCCCCCCAACTTCAGAACCTTCTGCTGCTGGATCTCCTTCAGGACAAATTGAAAGGCCACGCTGGGGAGCAGTGGCCTCGTGGCCACTGCTGCAGAGTGCAGGACCACTTGTTTCACCCAGAGCTTCCAGCAGCCCCCAAGGCCAGCCTTCTTTTTGTCTTTCACAGAGGCAGAAATGGAGACTCGGAGAGATGAGGCAGTGTATATGATGTTGTGGAGCCAGCTGAAAAGAAAGCCTGAGGGGCAAAAATCCAGGCACCTGGGCCTGCATCCTTTCTGCTCCAGCAAGTGCCTCTGCCCACCCATCTGGATGCTGCAAAGCCAGCCCTCCCCCAGCCACCTGGAAGCTTGGGACAGGGGTCGCAGGTGCTACCACACATTGCTTTGCTGCAAGAAGACGAGGAGCCATGAACTTCCTCACTGGCCTCAGCGCCTACGGAGCAGCAGGGCTGGTGCGACACTCAGCTATGGAGGCCGCCCTTCCACAGCCACTGCCTGCGGTGTCAGCTACCAAAGCCTCTCTGGTTCACCCTGGTTTGCTACCTAGGAGCCAAGGGTCACTGCACCGTTCTCTGTGCCTCAGTTTCTCTCACTGTACCTCGGCAGTTATCTCTGCTCTCCTTCCACCTCTCTACAGCAGGATCATCGGGAGCCACGAGAGAACTGTGCCCCTGTTCCTCACAGAACTTGGGTCACTTTGCAGGGGAGATGTCTGAATAAGAGTGTGGCAGGAGTGTGGCCTCCATATGCCTGAGAAACAGACTCTAAGAAACATGGTCCGGGGAACGTCGTAGGGACCTGGATTTTCCAGGTAAATAGCAGCCACTTTGATTTCAGCATCTGTGCTACAAACCCTTCCACTACCCCAGAGACAGGCTCATTGAGGCCATGCCTGGCACAGACCCAGCCTGGATGCAGGCCGTGGTCAGCACAGATGCCAACAGCCGAGTAGTGCAGTGAGGGCTCAGGAGGGGCATCTGCAAAGCAACACCTCCCCAGAGGCATTTGATTGCATGTTTTAGTTCTTTCTGAAGAGAGACAGGTGAGGGCCGGGGAGATAGCTCAGTAGAATTGGCACTTGCCTGGCAAGCTCAGGGTCCTGAGTTCAATCCCCGGTACTAAAAAAAAAAAAGGCCCGGCAGGATGGCTCAGTGGTCTAAAGCGCCTGCTTAGGAAAGCTTAGGCGGCTGCAGGGACTGCGTGGTTCAATCCCCGGCACCACATGCTGCACCAGCCCTGCCCTCAGGGGAGGCTGAGCCAGCCATAAAAATAAACAAACAAAAGTTCTGAAACAAGAAAAAAAAAATAAAATTCTTAAAAAAAAAAAAAAAAAAAGATCGAAGAGAGACAGATGTGGTAATAAAAAAATAATAAAAGCCCATAATCATTTGTTAGGGGTGTAAGAAGGTTAAATAAAGTGCGTGTGATCAGCTGCTACTCTACCTGTAGGGAATGTCCCTAATCACTGTGGTTGGGGACCTTGGTTGCTTGGATAGCAAGCTCACTAGACGTGGTTTCTCCATCTGCAAATGAGTCGCATTTCACTGAGCGTAGTTTCTTCTAGAGCTGCTGATGAACCACAGACTAACAGCAAATGGAAAACAGGCAGGAAGATCTTCTGCAGATGGGAAAGGGAGCAAGAGATGGAAAGAAAGGGAAGAGGAGAAGGAGGTGTAGGAGGCCTGCGGATGACTGACTCGCGCACGTGCTCGGCTACCCAGTACAGGTATAACCATGGCATGCTTCAAACAGGCACGCACGGAAGTAAATTTTTAAAATAAATAATGAATGCAGAACAGAACCTTCAAGACACAGGAGAAATGGGACTCTGCAGTTCAGGGAGGTGGACGATGGGTTCGGCTGAATCTCTTGCACCGTTCTCCACACTGACCTGCCTTTGGAGTCCCCAGCTTGTAGGCCACGTCAACTCTTCTCACAAGGAAAGTGGCTTCCCTGGCCCTTCCCTAGCGTGCGGGCTGACATCTCTGAGCCTCCGGAGGGAGGAGGGCAGGCTCTGCTCAGACCAGGGGGAGTTTTGGAGGGAAGCAGAGCCCTGAAGCAACGGGAGGGCAAAACCTACTGGTGGGCATGTCCATATGCCTGGTGACGGACACAGAGATAAGTGACGCTAATGAGCTGGTTCCTAGATTGTGACGCATGTTCAAAGACTGCCCGCAGACTGGCAGGCTAGGACGTCAGGTAAGACTTGGAACTGCCGGCTACTGTCTTGGGTTCAAGTTCTGTGAATGCTCAGCCAGGAGTTCCGCACTTTGGCCTTCAGAAGTGCCTCTTCTTTGCTTTCCTGCCTTGAGCGGATTGGAGGAGACCCACCCACACTACAGAAAGCAGCCTGCTTTACTGACTTACTAACCTCCCCTGCAGAACACCATCACTGAAGCATCTCATTGGTGGGTGGGCAAGGCCACTGGGGCCCATCCTAGTCAACCCGGAAAGGATCCGCACAGTGCTTAGGGCTAAGGGCCTGGCCCAGGTGTGGTCAGCACAGAGCCAATCAAGACTAACAAGCCCCACAATGGCCATAGCCCGATTTCTCTTTTCCTTTACAAACTTCCTGTTTTATTAAGCCCAAACCTGGGGGTTCTCAGAACCAGGCTCACTGGCACCATACTGTGGTCTTGGCCAGCACTGTCCTGCCGGTGTAGCTGTGTGACCTTAGAGACTGCTGAGCCAGGGCTCAGCTCACTCCTGCAGCAGGGTCCCAGGCACAGAGTCCCTCCCTGGGCGGTGAGTCTCATGCCTGCGCAGTGGGGCTGTGGGATTCCGCAACACACAATACCTGCCCTGAACCAGGCACCCCATCCTTTTAGTAATGATGACTTTATTGCTTTTTTTACACACAATTAAAACTCACTAATTCTGATCTATCAGAAAGGGCAGTCAGTGGCTGGAAAGACCACATTAAAAAATAATTTTAAAATAATGTCGTTTTATTACTTTAAAATTATGATTCCATTCAGGCTACTAGAGTGCTGCATGGCCAGCCCCTGGGGACCTATGTTAATGAACAAATAACACTTGGAGGCTGGTCTGTCAATTACTGGTGTGGAAAGGGGTGGCTCAGGACACACTCAGCAATGCCTGGAAGTGGGGTGGTACTCTCTGGAGACCAAACGCACTCTCCACACATCCTAGCACGTCGTGTGCACTCCGTGGCTCCTCCACGGTGCAGACCACACCAGGCAGCTTCAGCACAGGCCAGGCCAGAGTTTTATAGATTTTGCCCTCTTAGAATGGGTGTGAGATATGTCGTGTTCTTCCATTTTCTTAAAAGCCTGTTGTGGGGCTAGGGAGATAGCTGGGCAGTCTAAGCACCTGCTTCACAAGCACAGGCCCCCAAGTTCCATCCAGGTACTCATGCCACACCCCTCGCACCATAGTGAGCCAGCCACCGTGTCCGGTCATGGTGGCACATACCTGTAATCCCAGTGCTGGGGAGGCTGATAATAGGAGGATCATCAGGAGTCCAAGCTGCATAGTGAGATTCTGCACCAAGTAAAAGTATTTTAGAAAAATAAAAACAGCTGGGGAGATAGCTTAGTAGAATAAATGCTTGCCTGGCAAGTGCAAGGGCCTGAGTTCAATCCCCAGTTCTGCCAAAAAAAAGATACAAATATAAAACATAAAGCGTGATTAGAACAAAAAATAAAAACAAACTCTGTCGTAATGTGGCAATCCAGGCTAGGACTTTTCCTAAAAGAGCAGAAAAATGGATTTAAAAGCAGAGGCTTCGGACTCAGAGATAGGTTCTAACCCTAGCTCTGCCTCTCGCAAGCCATGTGACCTTGGGCAAGCCGCTTGCCTTCAAAATGAACCCAAGCAGACCTCACATGCAGGGGAGCTGTGGGATTAAGTGAGGTGATACCTCCAGGCTACCTGGGGGGCGTGCAGGAGTCAAAGCCAGGGCGTGGTCCTACTGTGGCCCTGGGGTGCAGGGGTGCTGAGGGATCACCTGGGTGCTAGGCCAGACCTTGGGCGATCACTGGAAGTTGCTTGCTCCTAGGCTCTGACTGCACAGCGGGAGCCTAGAGACCACTGCCTCGGTTGGTCGTTATTAGCAACAGAAAGGATGCTTCACGCCTTAAGAGAGCTGTCCAGCTCCTCTCAAAGGGCTACTGAGACCACACAGGGGCCTGGGCCTCTGCCGCTTCCTCCTGTGCCCCAACTTCTGGGCTGTTTGGCTGTTCACTCCCCAGGGACTTGGGCGCTCTCCAAGCACCTCTGAAGGGGCTTTGCAGGCAGGGTTTGCTTTAAGGCCTCGATTCTGCTCTGTGTCAGGTGCACATCAGGATAGAGTGGATCTCAAAGGGCTGGTGAAGGGGACTCTCCTGGGAGATCCTGAGATGCAGCGACATCTGCCACCTGTTCTTACGCATTCATGGGAGGACACTGAGTCCCAGAAGCAGGGGGACCTGGCAGGAGCCCTTGTGTCCATGTCCAAGAGGTGCACAGGGGCAGGGCCCAGCCTTCCCAGGGACCCCAGCACCACCCTGCCTAGGGCACCTTCCTCCCTCCCTCAGTGCCAGCCCTGCCTGTGCACAGCAGAGCACCCCAGGGGCCAGGCGCTGAGTGTTGTCTGCCTTTATTGACCCCATGGTGCCCAGCCAGAGCTGATTCTAAGGCAGGCATGGGAGGCAGATTGGTGAGCTTCCCGGAGGGGCCAGGAAGCAACCTTGCACCCAGTGCTTCCTCTAGACAAGGCCACCATAAACACCACCCCGGGTGCTGCCTGCCACACCAGTGACATCGGCCGGGTCTCCCCGCCAGCCTTGATGTGAGGTCCCAAGAAAACTTAGGGTGCAGCTGTGGAACAAGATCTTACAGCCAGATGTGACTGAATTAAACCAGCCTGAATGGCAGTGGGAGAGCCTGGTGGGCTGCCCCTTGGGATGAGAAACAACCAGTTCAGAGAGGCCAAGTGAGAAGAGGCTTGCTCTGCCTGGGACCCACCAGCTGGGCCCCTTCCCGTGCAGCCTACGGGGGTGAGAGTAGGGGTGGGGGGCAGAAGCAGGGCTGAGGCCACCATGCCTGGCCTGCCCTCCCTCCTCCATCTGACAGCAACGGCCTGCAAAAACCCTGCCATGGCAGGAGGAAGGCTTGCGCAGGGGCACGGCAGGGACTGTGCGACCAATTTCAGAATTCTGCCTAGCAACAGATGATCTCAGACATGGAGCCCGGTTACGTCCACCCAGACCTGGTGCTTTCCTGCTTCCTTATTGTTTTTCTGATTGTGACTATTGGGCTTCATGCAGTCCATGTCATTTCAGGGTGACAAAAGTGCCCCTGCCCAAGTCTCTTTAGAAATTCAAACTACGATCACAGTATGGTTTCCCCATACGGTGAGACACCATGAGTTACCTCTAGTTCCTCCGGGACCAAAAACTACAACAGTTTACACTGTGGCCTTTATACCCACACCCATCAGTGTGAACCTTGAC
>PVJA010004156.1:45664-88831 GCA_004027025.1 Myocastor coypus | reverse complement strand
GATTACAGGCGTGAGCCACCACGCCCGGCTCTCTTACAGTTTTCTACTGAAAGCATGCTTAGGTTAAAATTTAAGAAGAGAGTTGGAGAAGCTTAGGCTAATACACTCTAAACATACATTCTAGTTTTATTTTTTAAAAAAGTCATATAAATAACAATTCTATTACCAGTGGGTATTCTGGTTAGACTGAATTATAAATGTGCTGATGGTTTATAGACAAAGAAAAAGAACTAGTTATGAAAGAGTTGGGCTACAAAGTAGGAATATAAGTGGAAGCTTCCTGCCACCCCTGCTGAGTTAGTCATCCTCCTCCTCTGCACTTTTAGAATAATTTGCACGCCGAGTCTTGTAGCCTTTATACTGCCATGCATCACCGTTTCCTCGCTGGCACCTTTGCTCCTCCTGACCCACCACTTTGTAGGCAGCCGAATGGCAAGCACTCAGCAAAGTTCCACAGCACACCTGGGTAATAAATTCCCTTCAGAGGCATCACAGAGACAAGGGGCTCCAAAACCCCTCGAGTACGTTGCTATGTGGGGCACGAAGAGTTATGAGCAGCAATTCTGACAAACTGCGTTGGAGCTGGGAGGCTCTAGTATGTGTGGGGGGAGTGGCAGAGAGGTGTTTCTCATTTGCTGAAAGTAAGAATGGACTCTCCGCTCTCTAGGAGGAGTGCCAAGTCTCTGTGTGCTGTTGGTTGCTGGTAATGGTTTGGAGGGAGCTGAATGGGCTTCGGTTGGCTGGATGGCCAGCAACCACATTTCTGCCTACGTCGGGATCATGACTTCCGTCTCCCCTCCGCTGCCTGAGCTAGGCAGCGAGCGCGCATTCAGGGCTGCTGCGGCATGAGCAGGCTAAACGGACAGGTCAGGGCTTTATTAGAGTCAAGGAGTTTTGGCATCTCAAAGATCTCAAGTAGCCCGAGCACTTAAAAAGCAAATTGAACCCCTGGCAATTTCATTAGTGTGATAGGAACGGAGTCAATAGTCCTGTTGAGGAGTGAGTACAGAGGGAAGAAATGGATGCAGCGGCTAGAGTCTATTTTCAGTATGCTAGTTAAGGGAAGTGATAAAGTTATATATTTATGCAAGGCCCATTTCGAAAGATTTTCAGATTATCAGAGCACCGAAGCTGTAAGAGAACCAGGCATGAGCCAAGTATTACCTAAGGTTTAATGTTTTCTGTCATTTGGGTGGGGGGGCACTCCTTTTGATTTCCGGTAAATTTTAAGAACTCACGGATAGGGACAGACAATGCACGTGTGGGGAGATTGAATCTGAGATGCTCACAGGACGCGCCCGGAGGTCTGGTCAGCAGCATCACGGGAGGTAGCGCATCTAGAGTGGCAGTAAGAGCGTTGCTGGGGTCGCTGGCTGTGTTATCCAGAGAAGCAGGGAAACAATGAATTGAAGATGAGAGGAATAGTCATGCGAAGTGGCTCAGGAGGGCCACAGAGTGGAGGCCGCATCAGGATGAAAAGCAAGGGTAGAGACCAAGGGGGAAGGCGGTGTGTGATGGAAGCGTTTCTGACTTCAGAGTGGGACGCACGATAAGCTTGTGGTTGGAAGGCTGGATGGAGGGAGGGAGGAGGCCGAGGGCAGAATCGAGCAGCAAGGGGAGCTAAAGTCAGTCTGAGGCTATGTTCAAACTAATGTCTGAATGGTGGAGGAGAATCCTGGGAAACACTGCTAGGAAAGCTGAGAGCCGGGCTTCGGGCTCCTCCAGGAGAGGCTCTTCCATGGGCCTCAGAGGTAAGAGGGTGGAGAAAGCAGTGCATTCTGGGAAAGGAGAGCTTTGTCTTGGAAATGGGGGAGCAATGGTTCGTGACAGCCGTGGCAGTGGGAGCTGGGAACCTGCTCTTGCCCCTTTCTGGCTCTGTCGGTCTGCATAAAGATGAGAGTGTGGGCAGCCGCACAGGAAGTTAGAGGACAAGAACTGATGAAAATAGGGCTCCTTACGCAGTGGGCAGAATGGTAGACTGGAGGAACATGTTAACAACAGGAGAGAGAGCGGGCAGGAGCGGAAGAGCTGCCCGAGCTGTCCAGCCCTGAGTTTCCTCCTGGGAATGGTGTAAGCAGTGCACTTTAGCAAATCCCCATCCCCTGGTGGCTGGCCCAGGCAGATGATGGATTCAGTGGTAAAAGACAATGGGTTTCAGTACCTAATCTACAATGTCTCCAATGCCCTGAAGTGTAGGAATCTATAAATTAAGTTCACTAATAGAAGCTAAGGGCAAGAGCTCATGTAAAAAGCAAATAATCCTATAGCACCGTTCGGTGAGTGTGTTTTGGGCTGCAGTGTTTGTATATCACAGTGCGGGCCATAGGTGTCTGCTGTGTGGCGACGTGTTTCTGTGTTAGTGCAGAGAAGTGGGGGGGGGAGACTCTGGCTGTAGTCCACCTTCTCTAAGTCTTCCCAGAGAGACTTTGGGTCGCTTTAGAGGAAGCCACCCGTTCAGTTGCTTTGGTCTTTGTGTACCTAGAAGAAAATAATGGCATATAATCTGATAAAAAGGTTCCCTTTTCTTTTCTGTGCTGCTTACTTTCCTTCTCAGCTCACTTTTATTATTAGTTTTTAAACTTCTCTTCAGGACTTTAACTTGGAAGGACAGTTTCCCTTAAGCCCTTTTAATCTGGAAGAGGTAGAATGTTGCATAATAGGGAAGAGGCCAGGGATGAGAGGTGAGGCAGGGGAGTCATGCAGGGGACAGATTATAAGGGATTTGTAGGTCGCAATGAGAGGTCTTGATCTTATTGTTTAGGCAGAAGGGTGTCATTAATGGATTTGAGCCCAGAAGGCCTTCGGATGAGGTCTTTTCTTTAGAAACACAGGGATAATACAAAGTGTCTTATCATCTTTACCTCAAGACCCTTGGTTCCTCTTGCTCATTATTTACTTGACCAGGATCTATTTTCTAGTTTGGTGAAAGCTGGAGTGTCTTTCTAGCTTAACTTGCCTGATAATTAAGGAATAGGCACTAATTAGATAGGTTGTAGCTTATATGAGAAAAGCAGCTACACTTTCTTATCTGTTGTCTGACACAAAATATACCACATTCCTCTAATCTCAGCACTGGGGAGGCTGAGGTAGCAGATTGCAGGGTGTTCAAGTAGGCTTGAACTACACAGCAAGATTCTGTCCCAAAAGTGAAAGTAGAGGGCCTGCCAGATAGCTCAGTGGATTAAAGCATCTGTTTAGGCAGATGCAGGGACTGGTATTTGATCCCCAGCATGCCGTGCCCCACAGTGCGCTGAGACGGTGATTGAGACTGGGTGTGGTGGTGCACTCTTGTAATCCCAGTTCTTGGGAAGGAGACAACAGGATGATCTGTGTAGTGAGACCCTAGAGACCCTGTGCTAAATAAAAAGAAAAAAAAAAAAAAGGGAAAGTACTGAAGTTCAGAGGGAAAACTCTGTGTAACCACAGTACATAACAAATGATGAGACAAATCTCACTCTACTGATTAATTTCATATTAACATGATTCATATCAATTAGATGTTGAGTTTCAGAGAGATCGAACTAATATGACTGGAGATTGAACAAAACGAAAAGCGGGTGATTTTCTGAAAAATCAAATATTCCTGGAGGCCTTTGTGCTCAGCTAGATAAATAAGGCTGAATATTCAGTGTGGAAGAAGACATCGGAAGTACTAATAGTACTATCTGTCCTCAGCCTCTGCCAGCTACTAATATTTCTTGACTTCCTTATCAGACCAGATGGCAGGAGAGAAACTCATCAGATCTGTGAGATGCTGCTGTTCTCTGAGTAGAGTTAGTGTGGGGAGGAAATGGTGAGCTCTCGATTCATAGGTACTGTCAGAGGGTTCTGAGAAATGATTTACTTCTTGCCACATTTATTAAAATTATAGAAAACCATCATCTGTTCATTCATGAATATGTATTGTGCCTCCATGTTTAATAACCAACTGGACTGGGGAGGCTGAGGTAGCATGATCTAATTAATAAGATCAAAGAGAGAGCAGAGCTGATAGTACTGCAAGCTTTACATAGATGTAGGACTTTGAGTGCTAAGTTGAGGAAGACTTTCTTAATAACTTTAATATGATCTGTACTACCCAGCGTCCTTTATGGGCTCAGCACTTTGTTAAATACTGGGCATAAATCAGTTTGTAGAGCTCAGATTTTGTGGTCAAGGGCTCTAGAAGTCTGTTGATAAGATAAATGCAATATCCCCTGTAGGATGGCGCAAGGCTTTCTCCTGAAGAAAAGATAAAGTTGGAAGAATGTTGGATGGCATGACAACAGCAGAGAGGCGTATGAAGAGAAACATGGATAATAATTACAAGGCATTGGATTTGAGGATGAACATGGCTGGATGAAATGCCATTAAACCTTTGTGAGTTGGGGTGTCAAAGAAGGCTAACCATTACTCAAACTGTACATAGTGTGAACAAATACACCACAACTAAGGTAGATATTGCTCGTATGGTACTTTCAGCTCAAGGCACTAAGTATTCTTTCATTTTATACTCCATGTAACACTTTGAGGCAAGATTCACTATTTCCCAGGTGAGGAAAGCAGGTACTGGGAGATGAGGAACTTCCCATGGACCTGTGGCTCCTGCAGGTTTGGGGCTGGCATTCACATCCACGTGGTCAAGCCCCGGAGCTTATGCTCTTTGAATTGTAGGCTGCAGAGAAAGATGCTGGATAAAGAACCGCAGAGATACAATTGGATGAGTCCAGCAGGTTCAGAGGACCTGTTCACATCAGACGTGGACAGACATAAAGATTCCAGAAGGATAAAATAATGAGATAGTTCAATTGAGGTTTTAATATTTAGCTTAAGGAAGTGTACAATTTATCGAGAGAAAACATGAGGCTTTGAAAGCCCGCCAGAAGGTCATACATAATGCACGCTGGGTAACGGGCATTTGAACTAAGAAAGCAAATTCCCTGACAACCCATGCACCTTTTCAGCATGTCAGTGAAACATGTTTTCCAAGCAGAGCTCCAGGAAATACCATGGTCCAATCACTGAACTGAGATTTGAAAGAACATTCAAAAGCAAAGAAAGAGGCACCTTGGCACAGGAGGCTAACCACTTTTCCACTCAGCTTTAGGCTTCGTCTCCTCTCTAAAGCTTTGCTCCTGCTGGATTTTCCTCCTTCTCTCAGCTATAATAGACTTTGATTTGTAATTCTCTAATGTATTCATGTTGTTTTCTATTCTTACTAGATTGAAAGGTTGCTGAGGAAAGGAGCTGCTTCTAGTGGAAAACATACCAATATGTTACGCAGGGTATACACATGATTACAGGCACAAAACATTCACGTATACTTGAATTGTTTATTCATAGGCTATGTGTACACAAATATACACCATACTCTCTCTCTTCCCACCCCCCGATGGCACACAGTGCAGTTTCTTCTCCACATCCACCATTCAGCAGATAGCCAAAGCATGGGTGACGTAAGATGCATTGGATGGTAAAATCAATAGGTATTGATAAATGCTTTGATGCTGGTGTTAAAGGAGTAAGAGCGAGTCAAAGAAAACCACAAAGTTTCAGGGTGCTTGCCAGGGAGGGTGGGGTGTGAGGACTGGGGCCTTCCTACAGGAGTGTTTCTCTCCGCTTCCTACCTCTCCCTTCCAGCATTCTCCCACTTTTCTCTGCAGTTTCTAGTTCAGAGGAGAACTAGCTGGTGTGAGGCATTTTATTGGCTTGCTTTTCCTGAAACTTAACTGCACAATCCTATCCTACCAGTGAGAGAAAATGAAGAACTACGGATTCCTTTTTTTCTTTCACATAGCAAATTTATTACATATGTCTCTGATGAAATGGAAATCTTTTAAATGGCAAGTCAAGAAGAAAGTTAGGAGTCCACACACACGCCTAGAATTAATATAGAAGTTTCCCTTAGGGTTTCAAATAGGCAAAATAATCACATGAAACAGGATCGCTTGGGTGATGGGGGAGTGGTCTTCTTTTCCTTTTCAGGACTTCATTAGACAATGAGAAATAGCATAAAAAGGGGGATGTAGGAGATGTTTAAAGGCAGTCCTTTTACTCTACCTTCTTCTAGGAAGAGGCGCTGTGAGTAATAAAGGGTGAGTCAGCTCTACATAAAAAGATCAACCGAGAGCTTACAGATTCTAAGTGTTGTGTTTTCCAGGGGGCAGAGAAGGGTTAAGCGCAGGATGGGTAGAGGAAGTAAGGAGAAATAGAATTGGTGTTCATTAAGTTGGGGTTGAATTTTATATTCCACTATTTACTGAGGAAAATTTGTAACTGGAGTCGTGGTCTTCTACATCAGGCGGTGCAACAGTGTATGCAGTATAAATACCTTATAATGGTGGTAAGAAGCTTAACAGATGAAGGAAGCGAAGAACCCACCTAAGGGTGCTCAGTCCCTGGCATCGATAGTGGCAGCAGTAGTAACTTCCTATTTTCGGGGTGGTCAGAGTAGGAGATGGGGAAGAGTGGTTTTAGATGGTGAATGTGGGTGTCTTTGCAGAGCGAAGCACAGAAGTTCATTCGGAAATGGGCATTGTTTATGAGATGGGGATGGGAAAAACCACCACTGTATCTGAACCTCCCAGCATATGGGCACTAGGAACTGTTCCTCTTCCTTATGATTAGCAAAACTGTGCAAATGCTTCTAACCCAATTATTGGAGGAGCTGAGATGTGCGTGAGGTACATTTCTCTATAGTTGTTCCACACACAGGAAGATGGAATATTTGTAGGTTAATGAAAAAAAAATTTCCAGAAAGAGAACGTGGAAGGGAGAGAATCTAAAGAGAGATGGAGATTAAAACAGTGACAGACAGAAAGGTGTCTATAGCTGTTGTCTGTGTTGATATATAAAACAGAAGGCATATTCCGCTAGCTATCAGGTCGTGACTAAACGAGGTTTGGAGGAAATGGACAATACAAAATAAAGGATGGAAAAGAGCTGATCTTTTATTTTATTAGAAGGCCACAAAATTTTTACTTCATCCATTTTAAGAAAAGCATTAACACTGCCTTACAAATCAGTTTCTGTTTTAAGAAGTGTGTAAGGATTACTGCATTTAATCTTTATATGTGGGCTCTTCTGCTACAGTACAATAGCCTACAGATGAGGAAATGTAGGCTCACAGATGGCATCGCTTGCCTATTGTAAATGCTGGAGCTGGGGGTCTGGTACCAGAGGTGAGACAGCAGAGATCCCTCTTTCTTCTTGCTTCAGTTTGCTACCATATGGAAGTTGGGATTGAATCCTATGAACAGACGCAGGGCTGGACCTGGAAAGTACGGTCACTCTTTTTAAAGGCCTTATTTCCTATCTGATATATGATTTAGTGGCTTGAACAGTCTGGCCACTGATCTCTAGGAGAAAAAACAAATCTTTAGTCCGTTTGGATCTAGACGTCTCGGTCACCCTGGTGTTGACATTTTGGACCAGATGACCTGTTTTGGGGGAGAGATGTGTCCCTGCATTGTGCCTCCCTGTCTTTTATTTCCCAGATGTCAGTAGCGTTAGGGCAGAGGAATCGCTGTCTATAGCTATACAGCCAGTCTGGAGCATGTATTCAAGAGATGACAGAGAGCTTGTCAGGGTTCATTTTACTCACTGACGTCTGCTTACTTCTGATAAATGTGACATGAAATTAGAAGAAATCTGCAATACATCACTGAAGATGGTAGCAGTAGGCAAGGCAAGGAATAAGAGACAAATTTTCATATCTTTTTGTGGTAGTTATAAATAGAGACAACAAAAGGAAATAGCATCTCCTGTAGAAAGAACAAATGAGAAGGACATTTTTATACTGTAGTGTAATCAAGGGTTGTTTGCCTGTTTTATAGCATGCTCAGGAGTTGTTCGGCTGTTTTAAGAGTAGCCTGAGTATTGTTCATAGGTCTTTCTAAGCGTACTGCCTCATTGGTGTTCACCTCGTCTTCATGTTCCACGTGTGTGAGACTTGTAGAGGCCTGGTAGCAGTTGCTGTTGAGTCACTTGTACACTTACAATGACCTGAGGACTGCTGCTCAAGCTTCACCTTTAGAGATTCTACCCTACACCCTTGAGTCTGAGCCTTCTGAGAAGGGGCTTCTGCTCTGCGACTACATGGGAAGTCTCTGATGAACTCTCCTTGACAAGGAGCCTGGGAAGAAGCTTTGTGCCCGTGTTCTCTGTCTGAGGTAATCTTATATAGTCTTTTTGCTATTGATAGGCATATTCTGAAAAATAAATCACACATTGAGCCTATCTTTTTTACTCCTGTTTGCCATAATTTTTTAAAAATTCCATCTTTAGCAGGAGGAGATGTTGAAAGATGGCATTTGTCCCATAAGACCTGGGTCCAACTAAAATAAGGGGCTTCAAAACTAAGAAGGGATCAAGGGAATGGACATGGGTGGGTAGTTTGTGGTCAGAGCCACAGAGAGTACTGAAAACACAGTCAGAGCACCAGAGTTTGGTTAACACTGAATACTAGGAGCAGAGAAAAATCAACCGTGGGATGCTGTAGCTGACACTGTACCTATTTTATAGATTAAGAATTGGCATTTGGAAGGACTGAGCCCTTGATCACTGTCACATATTTTGTGAATGTTAGAGAATAAAATAATTAAGCAGATTCTTTCTGGCACTGCAAGTATTTTATTTTATTTATTTATTTATTTATTTATTTATTTATTTATTTATTTATTTGTCTTTTTGAGACAGGGTCTTGCTATGCAGTTCAGGCTAGCCTTGAGCTCACTTTTGTAGCCCAAGCTGGTCTCGAACTCGCACCGATCCTCCTGCCTCAGCCTCCCGAGTGCTGGGATTACAGGCGTGAGCCATCACACCCGGCCGGCACTGCAAGTATTTTATAGGATACAATCTAATTATACTATTTCAATTTCCTCTACTAGTCATAGTTACTCTAACTACCTACTAGTTACTGGTTTTAAATTCAGTTCACTTAGCTAGGAAACATATTTGGCTCTCATTGGTAATGGGATTGTCTTTAGTCTTCTGTCCTTCGCGCTTTATTAGAATTTGAATCCTGCATATTTTGAATTTAGCATCTACTTTGATTTTCTTATTTCTAAGTTGGGAACAGAACAACCACCATAAGGTAGGGGCAGCTGTAGAAAGTAAATTTGGCAATATTTTGAGTTTATAGTGCCCCCAAATGCAAAGTATTGTGTTTAAATATATGGAAGTTTGGAGTCACAGGGTTCCTGCCAGAACATGATTGGTAGAAAGTCAGGTTAGGTTTATGGAGATAAATGGGCCTTTCTCCATTATAAGTAGTTTACAAATCAAGAATAAAATACCTTATTCGGCTTCCTTACCATCTTTAGATGTCATAATATAGCAGCAGTCTGTTACTGTCTTACACAGTGTCTCTCTCATCAGGATGACAGCTAATGATGAGTGCCCCGTAAGAGGTCCCTTTCTCAGATGACCCTTCGCACGTGGCATCTTCCTGGGGAGTTCTTTTGATTCAGTGCCGCTGAGCCTCTCTGCATACAGAAGTTAACCAGGTTGACTTAGAGAAATGTTTACAGAGGACATGCCTTTCTCCACATATGCATCCTAGTCTAAACAAGGAATGTCACCTTGTTTTTTTCTTTAAAATTTAAAAAATCTTTTATGTCTTGGGGCTGGCCAGATAGCGCAGTGGATTAAATTAGGCAGATGCCAGGGCTGGTGTTCAATCCTCGGCCAGCTGTGCTGGCCCGACCCCTGTGATTCACTGAGATGGTGAATGAAACCAGGTGTGGTGGTGAGCGCCTGTAATCCCAGCGCTTGGGAGGCTGAAACAGGAGGAACACTATGAGTCTGATTTGTGTCATGAGAACCTATAGACCCTGTACTAAATACCTAAAACAAAAATCTTTATTTTAAAAAATCTTTTATCTCTCTCTCTCTCTCTCTCTCTCTCTCTCTCTCTCTCTCTTTTTAAAATTAGGTACAGGATATCCCTATACAGCTTGAAGTCACGGTGATTGTCCTGTCTCAGCCTCCCCAGTGCTGGGATCAGGTGTGTGTCAACATACCCAGTTTCCTCAGCTGGCTCAACATGTGGTACTGGGGATCCCCCAGTCCTTGCACTTAGCCCGTCCCTCCCCAGCCTTATCTTATAATTAGGCAAAGATAGATAATTTGAGGGAGAAGTGTTGACATTGACTTTTTACCCTGCCCCCTTTGCCAAAAAACATTATGATAAAATTTTGATACCTGTAAAAAACCCTTATTCTGGTAGTAATTGTGGGAATATTTATTATGTTGCTCAATGTTGTCCTAAAAGTTTTTAGTAAAGGCATCAAAACTTCAACAGTATTAGCCAAACCGTTCTGACATACTCAATAGAAAATAGGGGGCCCGGCGGGATGGCTCAGTGGTCTAAAGCGCCTGCTTGGAGAAGCTTGGGCGGCTTCAGGGACTGCGGTTTGATCCCCAGCACCACATGCTGCGCCAGCCCTGCCCTCGGGGCGGGCTGAGCCGGCCATAAAAATGAGTGAATAAACAAACAAAGGTTCTGAAACAAGAATAAAAATAACAAAACAAAAAAAAAATTAAAAAAAAAAAAAAGAAAATAGTAAGTACTATTCCACAAATCAGGAAATTATTTCAATAATTTGTTCTTTCTGAAAAATGGATTAATAAATTCCACTGGAAGGCGCTAAGCCGGGTCATTATGTGCAATTACAGAAGAAGATGATGGATTATTGCTGTTGTTTGTGGAATGACTTCTGCAAATGAAATCACAAAGTCATTGTAAGTTGCCATTGGCGACAAATCCAATAGTTAAGCATCTAATGCTGTC
The DNA here is from genome assembly GCA_004027025.1 of Myocastor coypus. Lineage (NCBI taxonomy): Eukaryota > Metazoa > Chordata > Mammalia > Rodentia > Myocastoridae > Myocastor > Myocastor coypus. The sequence continues at coordinate 78,060 of PVJA010004156.1, read as the reverse complement.
TGTAGAGCCAGACGGATTTGGGCTCCAAGTATCATTTGCCTACTCACCCATAGTTTCTAATGTTTTGAATAGGAGTCACCATAATTGTATGATCTGTTGTCTGTGGATGTAACGGATGAGAGGAGTCATGCGTCTTTCATGTAACATGTTGAAGGAAAGTATTCCCTAGCCAATCCAAACACTCTGAACAGGAAGGAGGGGCAAGTGCTGAAGCTTCAGGGTTTGCTGAAATGAATAGCTGCAACCAAAGACAGAGGGGTCACTTTCTCCAGTGATTTTACTGACCCCGCTTGCTCTGTATATCAAGCTCCCTTTCCCTTCTCACACCTGTATTACCCTTCCATACAGTTCCAATCTTAGAGGATACTCCGAGACATCTCTTGTGGAGATATCTGCTCTCTGTGCATCTGTCATTGACTTTTACTCCATTAGGGCTTGAAATGTGAACCATAGAAAGAACTGTAAGTTGTTTGGTTTATTACCAGTGAGATACACTGGCCTAAAGACAAGTCCTGTGTCACTTGAAATGTTTTATTGTGTACCTTCCATTTGCCTCATGGCTGAGAATTTTTGCTGCTGGCGGACATCCAACTGGAATGCTTCCTTAGGCAAGCAGCTTAAGACCATAATGTAAAGTGAAACATATCAGACACAAAAGTTTATATATCTCCTGGTTTCTCTTGTTGTATGTTGTGATCCGGAGCCAAAAGAAACAGCGAGAAGACCGGATGAATGTAGCTTCAGAGGTTTCACTGAGATCTGTCTCTCTTGAAGTGATCCCAGAACTCTAGAAGCATCTCCTTTTTATTTATTTAGGTCATACAACATAAGATTTACAGGGAGGAGAGGGGATAATCACCAGCATCTCAAGTAAGGGTGGAGACATCACTCAGGATAAGCTGTTACACCTTTTTAAAATCCTAGTTTTCTAAAATCTCCAAGTAACAGATTATAGCCCACCTTAAGCTGTGTTTATTGTCCTTTGCTTCTTAGTTTCTTATCTCTATATTCTCTTTTATAAGAAGCCCAAAATATAGGCTGCTCCTCCCTTTTTTCTCTTGCCACTTTTGCTGTTTTTTTTTTTTTTTTCTACCATGAAGGGTTGCCCCACTGCCATGTGCCACTCGGCCTTGGAGCCACCTGAGTTTGGACTGAAACCTCCACGAACGGTGAGCAAAACAAACGTTTTGTTCCTTAAAGACAAAGAAAGCAAAATTGTGAACAAAGGACCAAATGAAAGCTAAGAAGAAGTAGGGAGATTTTCTTCAAAAGAGAAGAAAAACAAAAGATGCAGGGATGGGGGGAGGGGTAGGAGAAAGGGATAAAAAAGAACTAAAGAAAGAATGCAAGTAGAGGTTTAGAACAGGGAAAGATAGAAAGGGAAGGGGAGAGAAAAGGAGTGAAGGTGCTTGGGCGTGGGCTGCACGAACCTCCCTACAGTGAATGTAACCATTACACGTTGTACTAAGAAAAGTATCAAGTACAGTTCTCATCCCGCAATCTGATGTGTGAGAGAAGAAGCAAGTAGACGCTAGACACATTTATCTCTTATGAATGTTTCCCTTATTTGTGGTTTTCACTGAAAACAAACTAAAGGACAGTATTTCTTAATTCTTCCATCAGTTTTCAGTTCTGTGTCAGAAAGCAATTAGGGACTAAGCATAATATCTGTGTACATCATAGGACTGTACATGCGTTTTTAAAATCTGCATAGTAATAACTATTAAGTCGGGGAGCACTGAAATCATCTTACAATATACAGAGCTTTCAGTATGGAGCCATATAAGCAGTCTTTTCCTCCTTTTCTTGAGGCAAGGTTTTGCTATGCAGTTCGGGCTGGCCTTGTGCTCACTTTTTGTGGCCCTCCGGCTGGTCTTGAACTCACAGCAATCTTCCTATTTCAACCATTGAAGTGCTGCAATTAGAGACGTGTGGCACCGCACCTGGGGCCCTGGGGCTGGCATAGCGTGCTGCGGGATCGCACTTGGGTTATTGCACTTGCCAGGCAAGTGTTTATGCCACTGAGATACCTCCCTTGCTCCACCTCTTTACTTTCTTGTTACATTAAACAACTTGGCGACAGTGTTAAAGGAAGCGGGTGTACATCGGTTCTAGTGGAAAAGAAGACATACATTCTTTGCTGTGCAGAAATTATGGTTCTATTCATTTAGCGATGCAATATTGTTCACTGGACAGACTTCCTTATATTTTTACATGATGCATAAATCATTGTAGTTTCTGGGGATACCATAATGAATAGAATAGGCAAAACTTCACAGACTCTTATTTACTGTGAGAGTGATAAAGAGTTGAAATGCCTGGCATCCAGTTGATGATATATGCTAAGGAGAAAGGGCCAAAGAGAGACTCATGCAATTTGAAACAGGGTGGGTCAGAAAGGCATTTCCCAAAACTGAGGCTGGAGGAGGCTGAGGCTGAGGTAGTGAGCCTTGGGGTGACTGCAGAGGAGGATTCCAGGCAGGAGGAGCCGCAAGGGCATAGGTGGCAAGGCAGGAGGATGCCAGGCCTGTGGCAGATGCCACCGAAGTTCTTTGGGGTAAAGAGGAGAATACTAAGGGATGAGGGCAGAGGTGTGTGTGTGTGCGTGTATGCGTGTGTGCACATACGCTTCTCCACACATATGTAGGAAGGGTCGTACAGGTGATTATAGCAACTGGTTTTTCAATCTGAGTTCTGTAGGAATCCTTGAAAAAGTTTCAAGCAGAGGCACGGTGGATCCGAGTTGTCTTTTTAAAGTGTTCTTCTGAGTTCAGGATAGGGATGCGCTGTAAGCAGGGTAGAGGCTGGAGGTGGGGGCCGAGTGAGCAGCTCTGCACATGCGCAGTGGAGGGCAGGGAAGTAGCAAGATTTGGGATATTCACAAGATACAATGGCCAGGTTTCGTAACATATTGGTCGTAGGTTGTGAGACAACACAAGGAACCCTCTCAGTTTGTTCGATGCTCCTATGATATCTAAAATCTCCAGATTACCCAAGAACAGACAAGCTAGTTGACTCTGCTGTTAGAGTCAAGAGTTCTAAATCAGCTCAGCTAAAACCGCAACTCAAATCTGCGCATTGTCTAAAGGCTTGATACAAAGCAACCACGCTCAACGAAGTAATTCATTGACCTCCTGAAGATCAGTCTCTCCGCTAACCCATTTTCTGTGTATCTATGAAGGGCAGCTTTTATTAAGACTCAGGCGCTTTTTGGCCAAGATACTTTTTGTCATCCTCGTCAACTCCATATTTTATGGAGGTTTATGCTGAACACTTGGGGTTCAACCCAGAGCTGCTGGAAGGCTTCATTAGCATCAAGACTGATGAGATAGTTGTTTGTCTCACAGATCCTCTCCTGACTCCTGTCGTTATGAAGGGAGAGAATCTGAGCTGGCCACTCAGAGCAGGGTAACTTTGATTTCCTTTTCCTCTCACCAATCGCCGCGCATTTACATCTTCGGTAAGCCTGTGTACGATTGGTATTCCATGCACATGCTGGTGAAAGTGAGGATAAATGGCCTGCGACCTAGCATTCACCGGTGACTCCTTCAGACAGTTGACAGCTGGGAGAAACCACTAACTGGCATGTGGACATCTCCTTTTGGTCAGTAGATGTACCTGACATAGAGGATGTATTTTAAAGACTAATGTTGTCTAGAGCTGATCTACTACGAATCAACTGTGCTGCTTAGTGACTTGGTGTAATCACATTTCAACCAACATGCATAAGAAAAGCTTGTTGGGTGAAATGAGATTAAGTGCATAAAGTGCCTTGCAGGTAGAAGATGAGTTTTCTTCGGTTCTTATCTATTCTGCAGCATATTATATTGCCAGAAAGTAGGAAGCCCAACCCAGTGTAGAGCAGTAGCTGTAGAAATGCTGTTCTTGAGTAACAAAGTAGTATTACATGCTCATTCTTAAAATAGGTGATACATGAAACATCCAATTAAACATCATTTCTATATTTTTCAAAGCTGTCAAGTCATCTATGATCTCATTTATAAAGAAGAGGCGTCCCGTTATTCACTGAATTACTGTACCAAGGAGCAAGGTCTCCACTTTAGTATTATTTTCTTTCTGACTTCGTTGAAGAGGAAATTTTTACCTGAATTTAGTGTCTGGATGCATAATTTATCTTATTTTAGCATTTGATAACTCTAATCAATGTTCTTTGGCTTAATTTCTTTGTTCTCTTTGTACATTAGAACTTGTCACATTTACTTTATTTTTAATCAACTGTTTTGAGGTTGATTGCATGGATGTGCAATAAATGGTGTACTTTAAACATGTGATTTTGATTTTAATGTGCTTGTGTATTTGGTTTTGACAGATGTGAAACCACTAGGATAATGAAGATAGAGACCATTTCTGTTATCCTCAAAAGTTTCCGATGTTCTTCTCTCCATCCTTAACCCTAGGCAACTACTATATCTACATTGAGTTTAATTTTTCTAAGGTAAATGCAAATATATTAAATGCTTCTGAAAAATTATGTTATATAAATATAATTTTTCAAAAGTATTATTGGTATATTTGAACAGGCACAACGGTAGAATTCATCATAAGGAATTTGTACCTGCACACGATATATCTTCCTTTTTCTTTTTTTTCTGTTGCTCTCCCCTCCCTTCAACAATCTTCTCCTTATTTACAAAAGCTTTGTTTTCATTTTTCTTTTTATTCCTTTACTTGTGCCTTTTTCCTTTCCCCCTTTCCTGTCTCTTGTTCTCCTTCTCATTTAAACCATTTCTTCCCATTTCTTGATACCTATAGTAATTTTAGTCCCTACTTATACTTTTGTTTTCTTACAACAGAGAAACACTGTGGTATTTAAACATGTATGTCTGACTTATTTCACCTAAGAGTAAGGGCTTAAGGTCCAGTCCTTGTAGCCAGAAAGGACTCAAGCTTATCCTTTTTTATGGCTAAGACTCCATTGTCACATATTTTTATCTTCCACTGCCTGCCAAGCATTTGGGCTATCTCCAGGATATAGGGGCTACCCGCAGTGCTGTAAACATGAGGGCGTATATATCTCTGTGGCATAATGCTTTTCATTGTTTAGGAAGATACCAAGAAGTGAAATAGCTATGTCAAATGGAACCTCTAATTTTAGTTTTTGAGGAACCTCCACATTGATTTTCACAGTGGTTGCACCAGTCTGCACTCCCACCAACAGCGAGAAAGGGTTCCTTTTCCCTTATGGCTCTGCCAGAATTTGTTATTGTTTGACTTCTTGATAATAACCGTTGTTTCTGGAGTGACATGAAACCTCAGTGCTATTTTAATTTGCATCTTCCAAATGACCAGTGATGTTAAACATTTTTTTTTTATATTTATTTGCCACTTCTAATTCTTTGTCTGAGAAATACCTATTCATTTCAGATGCACATTTTTGGATTGAGTCTTTAAATTTTGGGGGTAGTTAACTTTTTTCTAGCTCTTTATATATTCTGGATTACAGTCCTTTTATGAGTTTTCTCTTCACTCTGTTGCTTTTTCTTGCTCTGCCAAGTCTTTTAAATGTGAAGAGATCCCAGCTGTTGATTCTTTATGATAGTTCCAGTGAGATTGAACTTCTATTTATGGAGTCATCGCTTACATTACTGTCTTCAAGTGTCATATCTAATCTATCTTCCAGCAGATTTAGCATTTTTGTTTTGACGTTCAGATCTTTGATCAATTTCAATCAGTTTTACTTTAGTGCATGGTACAAGACACAGATCTAGTCTAAATCTTTGGCATGTGGAAAGCCATTTTTTTTCCAGCACATTTATTAAAGATGCTGTATTTCTTCTATGAATGTATTTGGTCCTTTGTCAAAGGTAAGGTAAGGTGGCTTGGTATGTTTGAAGTTGTTTCTGCATCTTTTAATCTGTTCCATGGATCCTTGTTTCTATTTCTTTTTCTTTAATCACAGTAGCTTTGTAGTATTATCTCAAGTTAGGGACTCTGATTCCACCTCCTCAACTTTGTTGCCCAGAATTACTTTTGCTATTATAGTTCTCTTCTGGATACAAATGAATTTCAGGATTGTTTTCTCTGGTTCTGCATGATAAGCTATTAATATTTTGATCAGGGTAGCATGAAATCTGTACAATACTTTTGGAAATATGTCCCTCCCACTTGCCACTCAGTAAATATTGCTGACTCTTCATCAAATGAGTGATATTTTTGTAGAACACTAAGTAGCTTTAGCAACGCCCACAGAGAAGCTCAGTTAATCTCTACACTAAGAACGACAATAATCAAAGCATCAGTTCGCTTCTGTCCATTATGCTCTCCAGTTTGGAGCTTGAAAGTTGAGTCAGTACTTTTGCTAAATGTTCCGTGATGCAGAAACTAGAGAAAGCAAAATCAACTGCAGGTAGGCCATTGCAGAGCAGGATAAATTCTTTCCCCAACACATGTATGAGAATAAAACTCATTTATCTATTGATGTGATAGTTTCCAAACACTTGAAGCCTTCTTTTCAGAAAAGTTGTTTTTCTTATAATTCTTGTTTTCCTTTTCAGTTTCATCATTAGGCCTATTCATAGATTTCAATGTCTGGATCGTAGCATAAGCACAGGTATAGGTAGATAGCGAAGCAGAGGGAACTAGCATTTGTGGAGTTTCTGTCATATGCGGAAGGCTTTTTGTTTTTAAAATCATCATTTCACAGAAAAGTAATCTGAAAAGAGACTTTGTCTAGGATCGCAGAGCCATGTTGTAAAATGAGGCTTTCCCTCCAAAACCACAGTCACTGCACCTCCACACTTCTGCTTGCTGATTCCCTGTGTTATTGCTTGTTTTGCTGCTTGAGAACTTTTCACCATCATCTCTTCGGCTCCATTTATCTCCTGGGTAAGTGTATTGATATTACTCACAGAGCCTCAACCTTATGATTGTGCACAATTATTCAAATAACAGGAATTGCTATTCATTTTCTATATTTAGGCACATAGAAGTACTTGTAATAAACATGATGACCTTTAGGTCAGACATTTCCTGTAAAGTAATGACCAGACCTACTCAAGCCTATTATTAATTATAGCCCAAGAGCACTCAACTGTTGTTGCAAAAATAATAATAAAATAATAAATAATACAACAAAGGATACTTTGGTTACTCTGGAACAATGTGGTGGGTGTTAAAAAGGTAATGTTGGTAGCCTGCAATTGTTTCCCGTTATTCCACTCATAGAGAAGATGAACACATTTTCTGGCAGGCCACGGATGCCTAGATTTCTGTCGGCTACTTTACCCAGTCACACCTTAATAGCACTTCATGAAGGTTACAAGTCTATAAACTTTGTAAGATTACGCTACTTTAGTTTTATTTATTTATTTTTATTTTTAATTTATTTTTTCCAATTTTTAAAATTCCTTTTGATGAGAAAAAAGATAAAACATCAATGAAACAGTTTCAAAACAGGTTAGTAGGACAGTTACAATAATGAATACATTGCATATTGTTGTCTTTGTAGTAGCTATTCAGAGGACGAGATGTAGACCTGATATCTTGTCTAAATAATATTAGTACAAACTTTTATTCTCAGTGAACTAAGAGAAAGCAGCTGTATATCTATGCTAACCATCTTGTATATACAGATATATATATATATATATATATCTGTATATATATATATATATATATAAGTGTATATATATATATATTTCCACAACAAAGTGATCCTTTATGATCTCACCCTTTTTTGTTTTGTTTTGTCAGAGATGGATGGTCTATTGCAGTTAGAGAAGCTGTATTTGGAGAAGTCTTTAGAGGACCTTTTCATACTTGCTGCCAGTTCAAAGACTGTAGGTTATCAGGCTTTCTTTTCTTTCTCTTCTTCTTCTTCTTCCTCTTCTTCTTCTTCTTCTTCTTCTTCTTCTTCTTCTTCTTCTTCTTCTTCTTCTTCTTCTTCTTCTTCTTCTTCTTTCTTGTATTATGGCTGGCTCAGCCTGCCCTGGGGGTGGGGCTGACACAGCATGTGGTGCCGAGGCTGCGGTTGCCTAAGCATTCCTAAGCAGATGCTTTAGACCACTGAACCATCTTGCTGGTCCTGTTCACAGGATTTCACAGAGAGCAAATTGGTCAAGCAATGGCCATGATGGCTGATACTGACAAAAGATACACAAAGTGTTGCATGTGATTCCAAGGTAAATCCTGAGGGGATTTGGTTGACTTTGTCAGATAGCAAAAGTTATATTTTTAGTTGTATAGTTCTTGCTTTAGGTTGGTCTTAACCATCCAGCAGAAAAGTATAATCACGAGGTATAAAAAATAAAGCTATGTGAATATGCTAAGCTATAAAAGGCTCAAGTCAACAACTTCGGACAATTGCCAGTTGTGCTGATAACTCACTACCATTATGGACTATTAGACTATATTGGGTTGTTTTGTTGAATACAAGTACCTATTGATTTATTTTTTAGAATGTACTTTGTTGTTACAGGGTCTCACTACGTAGCTCAGACTCGTGGTGATTCTCCTATTTTCAGCCTCTCCAGTGCTAGGATTATAAGCATGCACCACTACTTTTGGACTCTGGCTGGCTCAGCCTGCTCTGGGGCAGGGATAGCATGGCATGTGGAGCCAGGGATTGAATAGTTGTCCCTGCACTTGACTAAGTTTGCCTAAGCAGATGTTTTAGTCTTCTGAGCTATCTCATTGGCTCTTATGCTACTTTAAAATGAGTGAAACATCAGTGTCTTAGATAATAAAAAATTGGCCCAAGAATTTTTTGAGAAATAAAGTAGTGACCCATGTATGTACTGCTCTTTTCTTCTGTCTTCCTTTCCTCGTCTGTGTGAATATACACGGAGGAATTTGAGTCTGGTTTTTGGAGATGTCAACGCAAAAATTTGCATACATTCTTTATAATTTGTTAGAAGAGGTACCTTTCTTCCTTCTTTCTCTCCTTTCTTCCTTCCCTACTTCTGTGATTTCTATAATTTAAAGCACTTTTATTCTTGTAATACAGATATTACATGGTCTTTGATTAGATTAGAAATATTAAAATTCCTTCTAGCGACTCAACTTATTATTTCAGTAGCAGATATTTTGATAGTTGTAAACAGCTGGGTCAGAGAGCTCAATAAATTCTCTATTCTTTTTAGAAAAATGTTGTAGAAATTTTCGTGGCATTATAGAGTACCCTATAGACATAATATTAATATCATTTTAATACTTATGCTCAAATGTGTGTTTTATAAAAGGCTATTTTATGTAATGAGATACTATAACTTGAAGCTAAGTTATAGCTTCAAGAAGACATTATATTTATCACTATTGTCAACATAGAACTGCATAGTTTTAGCACTGAAAAATATTCTTTAACTTTTACTTTTTGCAAAAGTCAATGTAGCACTATTTAGTTTGTTTGTTTGTTTGGCTAGCTCAGGTTGTCTTAAAGGTGGGTGTGAGAATCAAACTGCCATCCCTGTGCCTGACTGGGATTGCCCTCACAGGTTCTTAAACCACTGAGCTAACCCAAAAGCCTATGTAGCACTATTTAGGAGCAAAAGTTTTAAAACTGTATGGAAATATAGCACAATTTTTTTGAGACAATTCCTCATGATTTTCTATGAGTCTTTGGTAGCTTTTTGCTTTTGTTTTAGATTATCTGGTCATGAATGTTTGCCTAACAAATGATTGCCTCTTCCCTCCAGCACTAGAGACTGAACCCAGGGCCTTTACACCGAGCTACATCCTCAGCACATTTTTAATTTTAAGACAGTGACCAAGCTGGGCTGTAATCTCTGTTCCTCCTGCCTTAGTCTCCCAGAGTTCTGGGGTTGTGGGTCTGTGTCAGGCCTCCCAGAAGTCAACTTTCCAAGTTGGAGAGGTCATCTCTTTCTCTGGGGAAGAGGGTAGATTTCCCTGGCCAGGACAAACTCCCTCAGGGACAAAGCTTGGGAACCTTTATTTGCAGTGTTCTGAGTTAGCTTGGGGCCTCCCAACCTTAGAATTACTCAACCCTGTTTCCTGTGCTTCTTGTGGGTAGGGTGCCTCGGAAGGGAGATCCAGATGTAAATCAGGCTCAAGCTGCCTGGTCTTCTAGGAACCTTAATGTTGTCTGTCTATGACTCAGTAGGTGTTCTTTGTTAGTCTCTCTAAGACAGTAGTAGCTTAAACTCCCTAGCCTGTAAGAGAGGCAGAATCCTAGATCCTTAGAAGTACTTAAAACCAATCTGTTTTATTATATCTAAGTTGAACTGAATTTTTCAGAGTACAAGATTTTCTTCTTGATTTCCTTTTTCTTTTACTTTGTTTTAAAAAAAGAGAAATAAGAACATTTTACAAATTGCAAACTTATAATCCGTTACTCCAAATTTCTGGCTGATTTTACAAATGAAATGTACCGAGAAATAAACATTTACAATACTTGTGTTAAACAACTTCTACTATGGTGCCACTTCCTGTAGACACAATATAAGAATATTGAATTAACTTTATTTACAGAAAATTGCTACTTTTTCAAATGAACGTCACTGAAGCAAAAATAGATTAAGGATTGATAGGACCACAGTCTGTGATGCTGTAAACTCAACGCTTTAGTCTGACAAAGAATTAAGGTCCTTTTTTTTTCTCTCTTGAATTGTACCAAATGCATACAGTTATTTTTGAGTTTAAAATTATAAATGCCTGGTGACTATGAGGTTAATGTTTTGCTTTGGCATTGTGTTCCTTTTTTTTTTTTTTTCCTGATTTAATGTTGGAAATTAGGAGCTGAGCTTTGGAAATGTGCTTACACTTACAAAAACTTCTAAAAACATTTCATTTAGAACTGGTGTTAGTTTGACGGCAATTTTATACTCACTAAGCCATATGCATCTTTTAATATAGCTTATGTTTTCATTGCAAATCTATCAGATTAACCTAATGCTATCTAGATAAAAATAAATTACTTAGGCAGGTTTATTTGCATAAATTGTATTAATAGCATGTCTGTGGTTTATTTAAAGCATTTTAACTAATAGATCTTCTTTTTTTCTTTTATGTGGGACCGGGGTTTGAACTCATGACTTTGCACTTGCCAGGCAGGCGCTTGTGCCATGGAGCTATCTCTGCAGCCCTATTAAGAGCTCTTTGAAAGAATATATTTGTTCCAGTCCAAGGAAAACTGTTAATTTATTATCATTATTCAGCACTTGGGAGGTTAAGGCAAGAGGATCGATATGAGGTTGAGACTGGCCTGGGCTGCAAAACTGAGCTCAAGGCCAGCTTGAACTGCATAGTAAGACCTTGTCTCAACCCCCCCCCCCAAAAATTATTATTATTATTAATTATTAATTATTATTTTATGTATTTAGTACAGAGTCTGTAGGGTCTTACTACATCTGTACTACATCCAACTCATACTGATCCTCCTGTTTTCAGCCTTGCTAGTGCTCAGATTACAGGTATGCAGTACCATGTCCAGTCTCAATCTCAGTCTTTGCATGCCCTGGGGGCAGGGCCAGCATGGCACATCTGGGATCCAACCCTGGTCCCTGCATCTGCCTAAGCAGGCGCTTACTATGCTGAGCTATCTGGCTGGCCAAATTGTTAATTTTTTTAAGGTTATGTTTTTGAAGGTTTCTTCCACCACTTGCTTCAGGCATCATTTATTTACATCATTTATCTAAGGAAGATAAACTTTTACTTTACACTTTGGTGATACTGAGAAATATTTCACAGTGATAGGTAAAAGTTGTTTTGTACCTAATTTTGAAAGGAAAAAATAAAAGGAAGAGATAGGTCTTATGCAGATTCCTCAAGTGTGGTATATTACGGAGCCAGTAGTTTGAGTGTTTTGTAAAGTCCATATCTACTTTAGATTTCTTTCAAAAAGCCATCTGTGTGATTTCTTGTGCCTTTGAATCAGCAGCTAGCTATGCATGGCTCGGGCCTTAGTGGGGACTATGTATTTAAACTGGAAGTGCTGCAGGATACTGGGACATGGGGCTGGGGAATTAGGCTGTAGACTTTCTCTTGTACCTGAGCACATGACCTGTGCAGCAGAGCCTCTGAGAAGCACATCTGTACAGGTGCTGATCACACAGCTAGTGCTGGGCACTGCCAGGTGCCTGGCCTTGTGGTGCATCAGGGAGTTCTCCGCTGAGCCATACGCTCACGCCCGCTCAGCCATGCCTTATTGGGAGCCACCTCTAGCCCGGATGGGAAAGGAGAGTCAGCAAGGAAGTATCATTGCCTTGCGGCCTGATTTTTGGCAGCACTGCAATTGCATTGTGTGGCCTTGGAATCGTGGTTACTTTAAATGGATGCGCGATAATTTTTCCCCTTTATGTGTAATTTAGCATGGGTGGGGAGAATGCAGCTAAATTTCATTTTAAACAGAAATATGTTGCACCAGCTGCACGTTGAGGCTTGGCCTTGATTTGCAAATTTTCACAAATTCAGAGGATGTTCTGCCAGCGACCTGCATAACAGCTGGGCTATGGCCAAGGAGCGGCTTTTCATTGTATATATTCTATTCCAGTTTCTGAATGGATGAATCCAGGGAACTTTTCCTTGAGAAGACACTGATATATTTACTTGGAATAGCATTATGTACACATAAATTAAGAGCCCTGGAAAGAAAATCAGTGCTTGCAGGTTTTGGTTCTGAGTCATGTGTTTGTTCTATGACTTCGGGTGGCTCCTTTTGCTGCTGCACCCTGCTCATTTGAGACATGAGGGCCTTGTCTGCGAGCAGGTATCACCGGGAGCCTGGCAGCCTCCGAAGGGCTTGACACCTGCTTCTGGCTACCGAGTGTTAATCATACACATTTTCACAGATATACAGAAAAGTTCCTAAGTCATGTGTATGAATTTCAGTTTTTGTAAATTGAAAAAAAACCCAAGACATAGCTTCTCACATGGAGAAAGTAAAGTCTCCAGCACCCGCCAAGGCCTTCCGACTGCCTTCAGCCACCAATGCGTTGCTCCTCTCCGAAGACAAGTTCTTGCCTACCTGCTGACACCAAAGTTAATGCCTTTGTGCTTAACATTGTGCCAATAGAATGATTTGTTTATCTTCTTATTTGCTTTACTCACTGATGTGTCTGGACGTTTCAATCATTAAAGTAGAAAAAAATCCATTGTGTTTGAAAATACCTTGATTTATATGTTTAAGAAATACGAATGTATTGGGTTAGGTAACTATAGTCTTTCCTTGGTATGAAGCTTATAATTTAATGACAGGAGAAACATTTTCAGATGTGTATGCTCCACAGTTATCTTGAGTGATTTAAATAGGTGCTTAACACCAACTCATGTTCCTCAGGAAGTAAGATAGAGCAACCTTTTAAGATGAAGATAGCCGGGCATGGTGGCTCACGCTTGTAATCCCAGCACTTGGGAGGCTGAGGCAGGAGGACTGGTGCGAGTTCGAGACCAGCCTGGGCTACAAAAGTGAGCTCAAGGCCAGCCTCAACTGCATAGTGAGACCCTGTCTCAAAAAGACCAAAAAAAAAAAAAAAAAAAAAAAAAAAGATGAAGATATGTGGGGACAATACGTATCCAAAGAAGATTTATGTGAATGTTGTCACGCCCTAGACTATTACATTCATTAAACACATGCTGAACACTAGACACTTGTATTGGTTTTATTCCCTGCAATAACTCTAGAAGGTATTATAATTTCATTTTTGGAAGGAGGAAAGAGTCTCTGGAAGTTAAAATTAGTCACCTATTTTCTTAGTTCTAACTGGAACTGAGTTAAAATCCCTGGCTTCACGGCTGTGTTCTCTCAAGGCTTACAAAGGCACGACCATGCCTACCTGGAGCTTGTATTTGGATAAAGATCGAGGGAAGATCAACTAAACAGACAGACAGGGAGAAAGAGAATTTTAAGGTATGGCTAAAAGTTTTGACACAGTGTTTTACTTTGCTTCTATTGCTGTTGCAATATATCACAGACTACTTAATTTACAAATAAAATGAATTTGTTTCAGACAGTGTAGAGACTACGGAGTCTGAGATCAAGGGGCTGGCGGATGTGTGGTGAAGGCTACTCTCATCCAAGATGGCTCCTTGGCGCTATGTCCTCGGGGGGTGGAAGGAAGGAGCGCTGTGTCTTCAGGAGGACCGGAAGGCAGCAAAGGACCAAATGCGTATTCTCAGGCTCCTTTAGAAAGCCTCTAGTCCCATTCATGAGAGCTACCCGAATCACCTGGTAAGGGCCCGACTGCTCACACTTTCGTGTTGCGGGTTAAGTTTCAGGGTGCATTTTTGGAGAGACAAAAACATTCACATCGTAGCTACAGAGAAGGAAGAGCCACGACTGCAGTGGGGGACGCTGAGAGCGCGTGCAGGGCATGAAGTGTTTGGGGGATGCGGCAGGCTGAGGTCGAGGGGAGCGGCAGAGGTGGAGCGGCTGAAGGAAGAACGTGGGAGGACTTCACTGGATTCGGTACTAGACCGGTAGCTCGAGGGAGGATCCAAAGGAACACGGGCTAATTCTGGGCTGGAGTTTATCAGGAAACGGCACTGCTCGGATTTGGTTCCCAGACACATTCTAGCCACAGGGAAGGTAGACAAGAGAAGATTTAGACCTATAGCTGGCGTGGAGGCAGCAGTCACTCACACACGCACGGAAAAAGAGATGCTTTAATATTTTTTTTTTTTTTTTGTCTTTTTTTTGAGACAGGGTCTCGCTATGCAGTTCAGGCTGGCCTTGAGCTCACTTTTGTAGCCCAGGCTGGTCTCGAACTCGCACCGATCCTCCTGCCTCAGCCTCCCGAGTGCTGGGATTACAGGTGTGCACCACCACGCCCGGCCCTACTTTAATATTTTTGTCACTTAGTGACATTGCTCGTGTATGTGCTTAGAGTATGAAGCTTCTTTGTTATCAGCCTCACCTTGTCACGGCTATGGTGACCTTGGCTGGTTGTTTGTTCCCAAAAGAGACTCTAGTGCAGCTGTGAGAGTCAGGCCAGCTCCCTAGCATCCGGGGCTGCTTTCTCATGGATAGTGGTTAGGGGTGCAGCGTATGAATTCAAGTGGGTTCTTCTTATGTCCTGGCTCCGTTATAGCTTAGCCAAGAAAAATGGCTTCCTTGGTGCCTTATTTTCCTTATCTGAACGCAGGGGCTGTTTCACAGAATATGACGAATAGTTAGGTAATATATGTAACCTACATAGAACAGTGCCTGGCATGGCAAAGATTCAGTCAGGAAATGTTGCGAACCAGGCGGTGCGGTGCATGCCTCAGGGAGGATGAGGCAGAGGGACTGCACGTTTAAGCCCAGCATGGCGAATTTAGTAACTTAACGAGATCCTGTCTCAGGATAAAAAAAATAAAACAGGGCCGAGTGTGAAGGATCTGACTTCGGTCCTCAGCATCACAAAAATTTAAGACAAATGCTGTTGTTGTTAGTTTGGAAGAAGTACTACTTTAGAATGGTGACAGGGGGAGAGAGGTAGGAAGGACAGGGACATAAAGGAAGGTGGACGAACGGTGTTCTTGCTGGTCCTGGCCAGTGGCAGCAGACCTAGAGAGAGGGAGACCCAGGGTGAGCTGAGGGGAGGAGTACCTCAGAGTCTGGGCTGGAAGGGTAGCAGGGAGGGAGGTCGCCACTACAGACTGGAGACACCGAAGAGAAAGACGCAGTGGCCGGCAGAGTTCAGCCAGCTCGAAGCGTCCACAGGGAGGCTGACACTCAGGGGAGCGGTCGCCACTGCAGCCTTAGTCACTTCACGAGCTTGCACAGAGGATCCAGCTGTCTGAGTGAGGAAATAAGTGTCACTCACCTGGACCACTGGCCCTCCCTTTGCTCCCCTCTCTGTGGGAGAGGCTTTTATTATTTCATGTGTAGCATTAAGCCTAGGGCCAACTCAGTAAATGGCCGTAAGTCATGGGTTATTTTTCTCTAGTCAACAGCATTAAATAGTTTCATGTGAGGATCTTGTCAGAGATTTTTGAAAACACTTTTTGTACCATACTTAATCATTGATACTTTTTCTTGGATGTGAAAATGGTATGTGTGGAATGCCTGAAAGGTGCTGCCTATAGATACTTTACTAGACAATCTCCCTCCCTCCCTCCCCTCCTTCCCTCTCTTCTTCCCTTCCTCCCTTCCTTCCTTCTTTCCATCCTCTCTCTCTCTCTCCCCCTATTCTATTTGTTTGTCTGTCCGTCCGTCCATCTGTCTGTCTGTCCATCTGTCTGTCTGTGTGTCTGTCTGTCTGTCTGTCTGTGTGTCTGTCGGTCGGTAGGTCTACCCGCCTATCTCTTGTTAATTGGGCAGCCAGCTTTGCTGTGCAGCTCACTGGACTGCACTATGTTGGCTCTTCCTGGGACCACTGCCACTGACCTGTGATTTGGCGCTGTTCTATCAGCCTTCATTGGGCTATGCAAGAACCATGGTTAATTCCTTATTCACTTTTTTGTGACAAGGGGGATCTTTATTGTTGTACAATCTTTTATGAGGATTGTTGAGTGTAAAGACTTTTCCAGATCTCAAGGGCATATGTTTTCTGGTCATAGAAATTGAATAGCTGGTGATATTTTCCTCTTAGCACTAATGTGTGGGAGAGCTCAGAGTCAAATATATGGTTCTGAATGAAAGTAGCTGACAATTAAAGTGTATAATTATGAGCTTTGTCTGCCCCACTTTTATTCCCTCATGCACACATTTTTCTCAATAAGTTTATTTGAGATGTCACCACACATTTTATTTAATTCTACAACAAATGTATGTTATGTGCACACATGCAAGTTGGTTGAGAGGTCCACTTCTTTTCTCATCTGCTTCCAATGTAAAGACTGAAAAAGTAACTTACTCAATTTTTTGCCCCTCCTCAGAATAAGAGATGGCCACTGTGACAAAGTTGTGTCCGATGATGTATCACCAGAAAGAGGAGTAGGGGGGTTCCTGGGAAAGATTTCGCTGCCATGACTGGATTTTCTCAGTAATTTTGTTGTTGCAATGTTAAATTGTTTTGTTCTTTGTTAGGAGTGAGGGATGTATGTATTACATATTATATGATTCATATATTATATATGATAAATACACACTTTCATGCATGTGCATGCTCACAGAGGCAAATACATATACATTTATTACTTTAAAATTGAAGTTGTATTTTATTTATTTGGTACAAGGCCTCACTACGCAGCTCGGACGTGTAGTGATCCTCCTGTCTCAGCCTCCTCAGTACTAGGATTACCGATGCGTGCTACCATGCCCATTGTCGGTGGCTGGCATGGCGCAGCTGGGATTCTGGAGTTGGCACAGCAGGAATTGAACCTGGGTCCTAGTGCTTGCCAGGCAGATGCTTATACCACCACCTATGTCCCCGGCCCTATTTTTAACACATTAAAAACAAAAATTGTGTAGAGTTTGGGCTACCTTGTGATGTTTCGGTAATATATATACATGTATATATTATATCATATTTAAATCAGTTTAAATATATGTATTTATTCTCTCTCTCTCTCTCTCTTTCTCTCTCTCTCTTTGGTACTAGGTATTGAACTAAGGACCTTGTACTTGCCAGACAGGTACTTATGCCGCTGAGCTATATCTCCAGTCCAAAAATATGCATTTTCAATAGCAGGCACATAGTGTGAGTAGAAGTATTCCATTAGTGAAATTGGCTCATCTATCCAGAAGATAAAGCTAACAGCTTAGTTCATGTAGCCAGTGTATTACCTTCATGACAGCGTATCTTTAAAAATGCAATACATGATAAAATGTGTCAGCACTTTTGTTCTTACACAGGGTGAATTAGCTAAAGCTCTGGATTTGAAACTAGAAGATCAGATTTCACCCTTGTTCTATTAGTAAGTGGATGACCTTGGGCTAGCTATTTGATCTTTGTGAGCTTTGGCTTTCTTAGCAGTGGGAGATTGAAAATATATACTCTATCCATATTACCTTTATTACGAAGATTAAATTAGATAATATGGGAGACTTTTTGTAAACCCAAAAGAGCTGTAGGTAAGATTATTAGCTAGCCTTTGAGTTTATGTGGAGAATATTTTAACTTCTTTTTGAAAATTTTATTTCTATTTTATATTATTGAAGTTATCTTCTCTTTATTATTTTTTAATTATAAACATTTGAGACGCACCATGAGTTTGACACATGTTTGCAGTGTGGAATAGTCAAGTGGTGGTCGTTAGCATGTTCATTTCCTTATTAAAACACCGTTACACAGAGGGAGTAAGATTTTTTTTTTTCCCATAGAGCAATGGGGTGAGCAATGGGGGTAAGCTACTGTAGCAGGTACATTGTGTGAATCACTAGACAAGAGGAACCTAGGTGCCCAAAGCAGGCAGTAATGGTGAGAAGATGAAGTGTCCGTTCGCGTAGTATGTAGTAGCCTAACCGTGTATTGTAATGGTACACTGAGACCCGTAAATGTGTGCAACTATTGTATGTCAAGACACTGAAAAGTTTCTATCTTACCTGAATCGCAAGGGTGTGTGTCTTGGTTAAGAATGGCAACTTGAAGAGGGAAAAGAGAAAAGAAACAAAGAAGGGGAAGAGAAACATAGATGGGTATGCACAGGATAGCCTGGGTAATTGGTTTCTACTGGTCTGTCGAACGGTGCTGTTAATGCTCGATTATTTTCTCTCTCCTTTAAGATTTTTCATAACTTTTGTTGAACAATTTTGCATGCCTATAGCTAGTGAGATGAACAACTAACTTGAAGACAACCATGTATAATTCCTATCACTTTGTTCAATGAAAGCCTGATAATTTCTGATGTTTTTAAGCTGTTTTAATTTTCATTTTTTTAATTTAATATTTGTATTGTTTAAATTTAACAAGGGTTATATTACATATTTTCATCATCAGATCAGTTTATTTTTATTTTTTTTTTATTTTTTTTTTTTTTATTTGTCTTTTTGAGACAGGGTCTCGCTATGCAGTTGAGGCTGGTCCTGCGCTCACTTTTGTAGCCCAGGCTGGTCTCGAACTCGCACCAATCCTCCTGCCTCAGCCTCCCAAGTGCTGGGATTACAGGCGTGAGCCACCACGCCCGGCATCAGATCAGTTTAGATTAATACATATAGGTATATAAGATTGATCAAACAATGAAACATTAACACTTTTAAATCAACATTACTTTTTTTTTTTCTTTTCCCCTTTCTTTTTTTGAAAGTTGACATATTGCATATTGTCCTCACAATCGCTCTACAGAGTATAGTGTGTGGGCATGACCCACCTCCCTATTGATGTTGCTTAGAAAAAAAAAAATACTTTCCTTATCCCTTAATTTTGCAAAGGGCAAGTGGCAGCTGGCAGCCCCTGTCCAGGGGGGGCGGTGGTAGGAAGGGGCAAGAACCCAGGTGGGGAGCAAGCAAGAGCCCCATGCAAGCGGAGCAGCTTCTCAGTGCCAACGAGGGTTGCAGGAGGGCAGTGAGTTATTCACTGACTTTTCTCGAGGGTCTAGAAAATGCAGGATTGTGCAAGTGACTCCAGTTTAGGAATTTGGTCAGTTAATCTAAAGTCACACGGTGCATCTTACAACCAACCAACATTGCTCTGGTCAAAATGTCTGTGATGGTCAACCTTTGGCAGTTTGGTAACTGCACTCCACATCTTGCCTCTGCTTTGCCTTCTCCTTTCCCTTCCGCCCCCCTTGCTCCAACTCTTATCTCCAATGTCTTCCTACCGCCTGCTAGCTATCTGTTATTTTACAATTTCAGTTTCTCATGCACGAGAAACCATGCAATATTGAAGCTTGGGTGTCTGATTCATTGCACTTAACATTATGGTCTCAAGGTACACCTGTTTTCCTAAAAATGACTCAAGTCTATCTTTCTTTATGCGGGATAGTACTCTACTTTGCATAAATACCACATTTTCCTCATCTATTCATTTTTTGGTGGACATAAGGGTTCCTTCTAAGATTTCACTATTGTGGATCGTGCTGCCCAAAATGCGGGGATACAATGTCACTGTCGTATTTGTGTTTCATTCTTTCAGGAAGATACTAGAAGGGGAAGATCTGGGTCAAATTTGGGGAATATACAAGCCTTCCGGTTTTTCACGTATTTTAGTTATTAGTCCTTTGCAGAATAGCAGGGAAAATTTCGCAACTCTGCAGGTTTGCTTTTCATTCTGTTGGTTGTTTCTTTTGCTACACAGTATATGAAGATCCTGTTTGTTGTTTCCCCATACTATTTCCTATGCAACCAGGGTTATGTTGAAAAAGTCCTTTCACACACCTATGACTCCAAGAGCTTTATCTATTTTATCTTCCAGTGGTTGTTTCTACTTTAATATTTAGTTCTCCCACTTTGATTTTAACTTATTACATAGTGAAAGGTAGGGGGATCTGTTACGGCTTATGTCTAGTTGTCCCCCCAAAGCCTCATGAAATCATGAGGCTGGGACTTCTAGAGTTTGAGACTTGACTCACGATCCACTGGGATTGTGTGTTTTAGTTTAGTATTGATGGGGTTATTGGCCTGAGTACGGCTGGGATTATGGGTGTGGCCTAAGGTGGATATCCTAAGGCAAAGAGCCCGAATATAAAGAGGGACAGACAGACAGAGAGATAGACTAGCACTGTTGCTTTCTGCTCCCCTGGTTGCCTCTGTCACCATACTGCTGCTGTTCTGCTGCCAGGAACTGCTTCTCTCTGCCATGTGCCTCTCTGCCTTGGAGCCAGTCGAGTATGGACTGAAAGCTCCAGGAACTGTGAGCTAAATAAATCTTTCCTTCCTTCATTTGAGGTGTTGGGTATTTTTCCCAGCAATGAGTAAAGAGTAACTAAGACAGAGTCTAGAGTCAGTCTTCGGCATGTTGGTAACCATTTTTCTTAAAATCATCTAGTAAAGATGCACGTTTTCATCCAGTGTATGTTTTTGGCCTCTTTCCCAAATAGATATATGGGTTTGGAATTGTTTCTGCATCCGCTGTTCTGTTCCCTTGTTCCTCATGTCTGTTCTTGTGTCACTACCATGCCGTTTTTGTCAAGGTAGTTTTGTAGTATAACTTCAGTTATGTGGTTGTGATATCTCCTATTTTTCTTTTGTTAACGAGGATTATTTTTACTATCATGGACTTCTTCTTGGTTCATTAAATTTTAGGATGGTTTTCTGTAGTTCTGTGAAGAATGCTCTTGATATTTTAATTGAGATTGCATTAAATCAGTATATCAATTTTGGAAGTGTAGTAGTTTTGTATATGTACAGAATTCTGCCTATCCAAGAGCAGGGGATATCTTTTCATTTTCTGATGTCCTCTTCAATTTCCTTTTACGGAATGTTCTAGTTTTCCTCGTGAAATTTTTTCACTTGTTTAGCCAGTTTAATTCTTAACTTTTAAATTTTTCTTGGTGTGTTCTGAATGGTATTTTCTTCCTCATTTGTTTCTCAGTGGGTTTATTATTAGAGCATAGGAACACTATTGATTGTTGTGGGTTGATTTTGTATCCTGCTACATTACTGAATTTGTGCATCTGTTTTACCAAGTGTTAACAGTCTTTTCATTAGTGAGTATTCATTAAACCTATACATTGCATCCTAAGTATGCAGCTTTATTTGTAAAATTCATGCTTCTTTTACTATGAATGCATCATAGAAGTGAACATTAAACTATAGCAAGGTTGCTATAACTCTAAAGTACAAGTATCAGCATTTATACATAATCATTTATAAATGATGTGCAATGATATTGGTGTTGACATCGTTTGTGGATAACACAATGATATGAAAAAGCAAATACCAAACCTCAGTAGCTATGGCATCTACATTCCACCAATGAACAAAGGAATTATTCATCCCCCTTTTTATTATTACAATTCTTTTTTTTTTTTTTTTTTTTTGTCTTTTTGAGACGGGTTTCGCTATGCAGTTGAGTCTGGCCTTGAGCTCACTTTTGTAGCCCAGGCTGGTCTTGAACTTGTACCAATTCTCCTGCCTCAGCCTCCCGAGTGCTGGGATTACAGGCGTGAGCCACCACGCCCGGCTGTATTATTACAATTCTTATAGAGAAAAAAATCATAAAATGAGGAAAAATAGCCCACAGCTCAATCACTTGACTTAAACATTAATACAGTAGATTGTTATTTACAGACTATTTGCATGTTGTTCTTGATAAAGCTTACTGGTAGCCCCCCAAAAATATCTGTGCCACTGTACTGGTCATCCACGAACTCATATGGAATCATGAAACACTGGACTCTCCTCAAGTGTATCTTCCCAGCTGAGGTCAAACAAGGGGACAATCTTATCACTTGTCTCAGCTCATGTACTATAATTGAAGACCATTTTGGGGTCCATGGAGTGCCACTGTTCCTTCATTTTGGGAGCTTTCTATTGGTGACTTCATATTTAGAAGGATGCTCAAGTGTATTTCCTACTGAGAGAAGGGTTCCATATGTTTCACAGAGAAAAATATATGCGTAGATAAACTTTGTTCAGCCATGAGTTGTGCTGTTGTTGACAATCAGTTCAATGCCAATGGATGGGCAATATGTCTTAAATAAGCTGTCTTTATCAGCATCAGAGATAAAACAAGGTTGTATATCAAGGTGACAAAAATGTATCTGGAGGCTGACAAGAATATACTCCTGTATTTTACCTAGAAAAAACAGTGTAGTACTTATTGATTTAGTGTCTAAAGGTACATTGTAGAACCTAACTACTGTGAAGAATGCCAATAGACTATCAGTGAAAACACTGAGATAATTGACTATCATCTATCTATCTATCCATGTATTTATAGACAGAGATACAGATAGATTTGCAGATATGATTCACGTATTGAAAGTCATACTTGACAAATTCAGTGATAGCAATATGATCAATTGCAAAATGAATATTTAGACTTGAATTACCTACTTTGGAGTGTAAGTCATTAACGGATATAGCTGTTTCACTTTCACATTCTATCCCACATAGATTCTTGTCCTAGCCTTGTTACAGATCATCTGTGTGATTTTGGCTAACCTACTTGCATGATCTTTCAATATATATGAAAGTATTAATTCAGCACTTGTTATTCCTTGTGCTCTTGGAGGAAAGTGAATGAGAAAGGTTATAAATATGTGTCGGTATAAAGCACACCACCTACAATTAAGAAGCTTAGAACCAGCTTTAGAGGATGCCCTAAAATTGAAACAGTAAATAACATGAAGTGATGCCTAATTAAGGGGAACATTAGATTCTACTGAGCGATGGCTTTTAACCTGGATGTGGATGGAGTAAAGAGGTTTAGGGGGAGGTACCTGGTGGGGAGCTGAATTATAATATTAACTATGCATAAACCTCCTTTTCACCCAGTGCTGTTACGCAGAACATGTTGCAGCAGATAAAGCTCTGGGAATGTTGGTGCCAAATGTTGCATAAATTCCAAGACCAGTACGAGTCTGCTTCCTCAGAGGCTGTTCTTCTGCAGGCATGTTTATTCACCATGATCCTGAAAGTATACTCTCTGCTCTTGAACTCCAGTTTCACCACTGATTGGATGATGTATAGGCACCTGTCAGAAGGAGCCGCTCCAGAGGGAACTTCTGACAAGGGGTGTGACTTGGTGCAAATTCGGATTAGGAAATCATGACAGGAGGAGGTGGAAAACTGAAACTGAACATCAGAGAGGTAGGGTTGGTGATGGCGGAGTCCCTCTCAGGATGAAGTTGTAAGGTTGTGGACAGGGGTCTGTTGGCAAGACAGAGAAGGCAGACAGTGAGGGTGATGCGAACCTCTGCTTCAGTCACAGTAGTGGAGAAAGACTAACTGGGAGCCCCCAGGGTCAGCTTTGACATACAATTTTATGATTCTGAGGACCAAGACCTGCTCTAGCTCCTGCATTCCCTGACAGCAGGGTGTCCAGCACTGCCTGTGACATTTATCCTAGCCATCACCCTCCTGCTTACATTGTCCCTTGACTCACTTTCACCCCATGGGAACACAAGGGACCTTGCAATATTGAGCAGGGAAACTGAAGTAATTAAAATTGTTCATGTGTAGTGGATATTTGATACTTCATACTGTACTGGTCAGCAGCAGTTTAACATGGTCAAGAACTTCAGAGGTATCTGAGGGTTAAGGGGGCGAAGTGATAGCATTGTAAGTAAATGTGTCAAGCAAGGCAAAGTGGATCTGCCAGGGCCATTGGCCTTGGTCTCTGTGCATAACCTTTGTGAGTGTAGGATGGCTTCATAGAGAATGGGGTGTTTGTGACAGGCCTAACAGCAAGAGAGAGCTGAGGCTTCCGTGCGAAGGCAGAGACACCAGTGGATACGAGAGATGGATCTCTGGTTTGTGACATAGTTAAAGGTAGGGTGAATCTGTGGAGAAATCAGAGAGGGTGGACTTTGTCTACATGAGAAAGAAATCAACATGGAGGGGAACTTTCTCTTAAAGATATATAGAGTAATGCACGCCTGTAATCGCAGCACCAGGGACGTTGGGACAGGAGGATCACTGTGAGTCTGAGCTGTGTGCGTAGTGAGATCCTGTACCAAATTAATTAATTAATTAAAATTGAAGTATAGAATATTTATTTCCCCTTGATTCTTTAGTTAGATATTCATCTCCATCTCTACATTTTTTAATCAGAAGACACCCTCTTGTACCATCTATAGTGTTATGTTATAAAGTTTCTTAGTGGATGATTGAGTCTACATTATGTTGCTATAACAGAATAATCGAGCCTGAGTGTTTTATGAAGAAGAGAAATGTACTATAGGCATGGAGACTGTTGTTTCAGTCAGTTACTGTTTTCTCATTGCTGGGACAAACGCATGACACCCAAAATGAAGGAAGGAAAGGTTTATTTAGCTCACAGTTATTGGAGATTTCAGTCCATACTCGGCCGGCTCCAAGGCAGAGCGGCACATGGCAGAGAACAGCGGTTCATGGCTGTGGAGCAATTACAGCAGAGGCAACTGACTAGCCAGGGCAACACAGAGCAACAGAGAGTCTGCTTCTCTGTCTCTCTTATCATACATTCAGGCTATCACCCCAGGGTATTGGCATCTGGGAGGGTCATCTTGCCCGGTTGTGGAGGAAGGTATCACCCAATAAGAGCATGGGGGCAGCTGATCTCAAGTCTCTTTTCTTCTTCTATAGCCAATAAGTTCATGATAGTGTCCTTCCTCCTGATGCCTTCCAACCCTTATGAGCCTCCTAAAGCAGTGATGGTGAAACCACAGCACATATATTCTGTATGAGTTATTGTTCCTAAACTAACCCCTCAGCATTTAGGTTCCATTGCATTGTTGACATTCTGTGACAAACAAGCAGGTTTGGGTTTCGGTTTGGGCATCCAGTCACTGACCTAAAGGGTTCCTGTCTGGGTAGCATTCACATTTGAACTTTGGGATTCAGTTTCAACCCATGGATCTTCTGGGAACACATTAAACCACAGCCATGGGTAGCAATGCTTAAGTGTTATTCTTTCACTTTTTGAGTCAAAAACATCCTTTTAGATCAGCGGTGCTCAATCTGTGGGTCGCGACCCCAGTAGGGGTCGAACAACCAAAAAACAGAGGTCGCCTAAAGCCATTGGAAAATGTTATTTATTTGGAATTACAGTTGTGAAGTAGCCACCAAAATTATTTTTTGGTTTGGGGTCACTGCAACATGAGGAACTGTATTGCGGGGTCATGGCATTAGAAAGGTTGAGAACCACTGTTTTAGACCTTTAGCTTGACGTTTGAGGAACTTGCTGATGTATACATACTGTAGTCACCTGTGCTTCTGAGGGGTTGGTCTGATCAGTTGGGAGCCTTGGAGCCAGAACACTCCTCTGGGGTGGGTGAGCAGAAGAAAGGAACCAATTGTTTGAAAGGAAACAGAAAAAGAATTAACAGAGTAAGAACAGAACACATCTCAGCAGAGCTCTTTTGGCATGAAAGATTGCCTGTAGCCGTTTGTTTCACTGTTTTTCTAACCTGAGGAAAACTTCACTTTTTATGTAGATATAATATTGTTATTAAAACAAGCTTAACTCTAGCTAATTGTGTTTTCTTAGTTTAAGCGAGTACCCTCCAGTTTAATTTATACATAGTTCCCATTCTTCTCGTCACAATTCTTCACATATCTTAAAGCTTTTCCCACTAAAGAGATTTAGATTTCATCTTCAGAGATTTATGTACTTTTTTTTTTACATGTTTATTTAAATCCCAGAAAGGGAAAACCTAGGGATTGAAAGCCACGAAGATGAATGAACAGTTCTGTTTACCTAAGTGTATTGTGGAAAGAAAAACAATAATGATTTTGTTGTTGTAGCCAGAATCTGATGCTTTAGGGGTAAGAAATAGGAGCCTCAATAAATGAAGCAAAAAACCAAAAGGTAGTACCGCCTTTTTATCAAAAAATATTTTACTGCATTTCATCAGAGGAATTTAAAATATATTTGTTATTTCTGTAGATCTTATTTTTAGTGTTCAGAGAGGCTTCAGACAAATTGAGGATTTTGCTTTTAATTGATGTATTTATGGAATAATTTACTACATTTCATATTTCTGTGGTTCAATATTTCAGTACATGCATACATGGTCTGACAGTGTGATCCGAGTGCTTAGGGTCTACTTCTACCATCCACTAAGCAACTCTTTGTAGTTAGAGCATTTGGATTCTTTGCTCCTAGCCATTCTGAACTATGCGATAGAACATCGTTAACTATACTTATTTTACTACGCAGCGACACATAACTGTAATTTTCTACTCATTGACTGACCTCCTCCTATCTCCTCTTCCTAGCCTCTGGCAACCACTGTTCTATTCTGCTCTTTACATATATGACGTCAACTTCTTTAGATTCTATGGAAAATGAGCTCCTGGCATTATTTACCTTTGAATCTCTAGTTCACTTTACCTGTTTTATGGTGTCCTGTAGGTTCATTCATGTTGCTATAGACGACAGACTTTTATAGTCACTGAACATCGCTTCACGGCTACACAGTCATATCGTTGTGTACACCTACCACATTGTCAGCTGTTCCTCCATGGACAGACATTTAAATCTATGATTATAAATCCAAGTTTCTATGTTAAACAACAGGATGAAGACTTTCCATTGAAAGGGTGTATTGGTCAGGGTTTTACTTTGAGGAACAGAATAGATACAATATAAGGAATAGATGTTAACACAAAATATACACTCTATAAGGAATTATAAGATTGGCTTATAATAGTCAGCCACAGAGTCAGATGGGGAAGTGCGCACAGGGCGTCTGCATGCTCTGGACTGAAGTTTCTCCGACGAAGTGAAGTGTTGACTCCTTCTTCAGCCCTTTATAAAGTCTTTTTGTGCTCAGGCATTGTGATGTGGGCCCATCGCCCTAGGGTGGAACCAATCATACCGCAGGACGGGCCCTTGATCCCACTCTGGGGAGAAATCCAATCATATCCTAGGCAGGCCTTGGTCACACTCCAGGAAAGAACCAAGTGTTCCCCAGAGTGGGGCTCCCACCAACACGGAACCAGACCGCTGAGTCATTCAGCCAAGTTGATACACTGAATCAACCACTACAGAGGGCAAGGGCAATTTCCTTGAAATGAAAATCTATGCAGTGAAATTGATAAAACAGTCCAAGCTGTTTTGTTTTTTAGTAACAGGTTTAAGATATTTGGTTTAATTACTAGATGTATTTTTGTGTGTGTGTGTGTGGGACCAGGGCTCAAACTAATAACTTTGCACTTGCCAGGCAGGCACTTGTGCCATGGAGCTATCTCCCCAGGCCTTTAATTGCTAGATAATGACATGTTGTGCTGTTTGCTTCACAAAAAGCATTTACTTGTGGTTCATGGGACTATACATTCAACATCTGCTACAGTATGTCCAGTAAAATAAATTGATAATTTGTGGGGGGACAGAAATCATTTTCTTATAGACCACTCAAAACAATAGCAGGGCAAGGAGTGGGCCGATAGCTCAGTGGACTAAGCAGAGCGCAGTGGCTGGGGCTCAATTCCTGATCCCCTGCTGGCACTGCCACTGGGGCACACTGAGATGGTGACTGAGACTGGGCATGGTGGTGTGTGTCTATCATCCCAGCACTTTGGGAGGTTGAAAACAGTGAGACCCAGGAGACCCTGTGTCAGCTGTCCTAAATGAAAAACAAAAACAAAAACAAAAACAAACAAAAAATCAGGGCAGGCCAGATAGCCCAGCGGACTAAAGTGCCTGTTTAGGCAGGCACAGAGACCAAGGTTTGGTTTCTGGTGTGCAGTGCTGGTCCCACCTCTGGGGTGCGCTGAGACAGGGATTGAGACTGGGTGAGGGGGTGCGGACCTATAATCCCTGCTCTTGGGAGGGTGAAAACAGGAGGATCACGATGAGTTTGACCAGGGTAACGACACCCTGTAGACCCTATACTAAATATATATATATATATAAAAGATCAGCCCATTTCTCAAATTAGTGAACATTTTAAAAAAGTTACATGGGGATAATTGGAACAATTAGAATATTTGGGGATCTGTGCTTCCTTCGTAACCACCAACATGCATGAGGAAAATAATTTTATTATTATTTTTAAAGGGCATCTATGGGATTGAAAAATAAAAAGGGAGATTATGCCTGTGGCTCACTCTGGCACTCTGTCGTGTCATTTTGTTCAAGTATCTTTCTTATCAAGCTCTCTCTTTGTCTATAAAATAATAGGGTTTAGATGAAATAAAATCTAGAGAATTCACACAGTGGAAAGTATCTGTCTATTTCTGCAATATAGATTTGGTGGTTTTGAGTCCCTCAGATAGTGATAAATAACTTACCCGGGCTGTTGCCGTTGCTCTCACTCCCAATCCATCCAGGAGTTGTGTCTTCTCAGAGTAACAGATAATTCCACATTTGACAATTTGAGCTTTTCCAAAATCTCCCTTGTTGCCCTTATGTTCTTTATTTTGATTTAGCTATGAACACTTTTGTAAAGTGGAAAGTTTGGGACCCGTATTTGAGCTAGATGACTATATCTCTGTTTTTATCATATATATATATATATATATATATATATATATATATATATATATATATATATGAGCTCTGTAGTTCTTTGATTTTTACGATTCTTCCTTGCTTTAAGCGTAGATTTTTTCAGGGCAGAGAAATAACAGCTATTATGAGACTTTGATTTTTTTTTTAATCCTTGTGAGGACTTTTATCATATCTCCAGGAGATCAAAGATATTTCAGAAAGTACTCTGTGCTGACAGGTCCAGGAAGAAGGAAGGACACGCAGGCAGGTGATACTGAGCTGCAGCTCTAATGAGTGAGAATGAAACCTAAGCGGGGGAGGCTTTTCCTTACTTAACTGCTGCTAAGAAAATGAAGTAGAGCGGTGAAAACTGAGGCTTACACAGTGACACAAATATGTTATAAATTTCCAAGTTAATAAGTGTTGACTGATGCTGTGGAAAGGAGCAGTGCCCCTGGAATCCCAGCACTCAGGAGGCCGAAACGAAAGGATTGTTTCGAGTTCAAGGCCAACTTGCGCTACATTGTGGGTTCAAGGTCAGCCTGGACTATATATCAAGACCTGTCTCAAAAACAAGAAAAGTGTTGATCGAATGAGTGAATGAATGAATGATTGTCCATTTTACATCATTTATTCTTCCTCTTGATTATGATACTTAAATTAGACTTGCATGTTCCAAAACTAGTTTTATTGGCGAGATCACTTAGTGGAATCTATTGAATCACCAAGTCGGCCATGGAAACTTCTCTTAGAATTCAACTCCATATTCCTATGGGCACTACCAAAAAAGGAAACTGTCATGAAATCACAGTTAAGATATATTGTTTATCATTTTAGGGATTTTTAAATTTTATTTTACTTTTTTGTGGAACCGGGGATCGAACTCAGGACCTTGCACTTGCCAGGCAGACACTTGTGCTCCTGAGCTGTTTCCCTGGCCCCTCATTTTAGGAAATTTTTGTTTTTTGCTTTTCCCATTGAATATTTTTTTTTTCTTTTGAAGCTCTTTAAATTCCAGGTGAAACTAATTCTTAGAAGTTGTTCTCCTTTACAGGATTAATTCAAAAGGAAAAAAAAAAAAAAGATATACAATCAACACCTAAGCCACTTGATTATGTACCAGCTTCTAAATGTAGAACAACCAGCTGTGACTTTCAAGGAAAGTGAAATTGTTCTTCTAATGCTGACGTTTTACCACTTGCCTCTCACATGTTGCCTCATCAATTTTCTTAATGCAAGTGTGTACGGGGAAAGTAAGCCAGCTTCACTAACTCTTCTTGCCTGGTTCATGCTGAACCGACAGCGGGCGCTCTGAGTTTTACATACTGACACTCTTCGTGAATGGCCCAGCAATATCAGAGGGAGAAATCTGCCTGAGTAGATATAAACCATGTTGAGTTATAATTTCTATTTATCAAAGCCACACTATTGAACTAGGAGATCCCCAAGGCCCGCCTGATGCTGGTTTAGTGTGCCTTCATTTTACAATGGGTTGACACATACTAAAGTTAGATTTGTACAGACTGTACTGCTTAGAGTAGGTGAGGCATTCAAAGATGGTTAAAACAGAAGCTGAGTGCTACACTTTGTACATATTGTCTAATTTGAATTTTTTTTCCTGTGGTAGGTCACTTTGCTGCAATTTAGTGGTTTGAATTTAAGTTTGATCTATGTTGTTTTCGCAGACAGTGTTCCCATTTCTATACATGTTTGTTTTATGTTTATGTAAAGGCCTGTAACATAGGCCTATAACATAGTTAAAAATCTCTTACATTTTTGGTGGACTTTTGATAATTTAATTTGTCATGATCTTAAGAACATAAAATTGGAAAACAATTTGTACTTGTATGATTTGGGTACCTTCTGGAGGTATACCACTCACCATTGTTCTGGCACAGGGTCTTGCTATGCAGCTCAGCCTCATAGTGATCCTCCTGTCTCAGCTTCCCCAGCATTGTGGTTACAGGCATGCTCCACCCACCATGCCTGGTTTCAGGGACCAGCTCACCACGCCTGGCGTGTAGTACTGGGGATCGAATTCGGGACCTTGAGCTTGCTGAGCTATCTCCCAAGCTTCCCCTGGCTTCATTTTTGATGTCACTGAAAGTATTCCTGCATAGAAATACAAAATAAAGTTTTGTAGTTCTTATGTATTCTGTCACAAAAATATTCATAAATAATTTACACCATTCATGTCTTTTGTTGTGGTCTTGGGGTATTAGCCCTTCTCAACTGGCAGCCGACTATTAAAATCCGTGGTTATCCTATAGTATATACTAAGAGAAAGCAGAGGGCACTATGACACAGTGAAAGGTACATACTTACTTTCTACTTTTAAATAGAGATGTATGACGATAGGGTTTATCCATTTCATATAAATTGACCCTTAAAAGTTTAAGTAGTAGCAGACATTTACTACAATTAAAAAGTATGAGACATCAAGAAAATTTCATTTGACTTGAAAATATGAACCGATTATATCTAGAACAGATCCTTAGGAATACGGAAATTACCACGATGAGAAGAAAGGCATCGGACCCGTTTATTTCTTTCACGAGAGTCACGCAACACCTTTTGCTCCCAACTCTTTAAAGCAGACATTGTACGGTGTTTCAAAAGCAAGCACACAGAACTTATTAAAGAACATTGATTGCTTTGATTTTGGGGGCGATGTCGAGCTTGTTCCCATCTTGTTTTATTGCCACATCGTGGGTTGCATTGTTAGGTGGCAGAATCGTATATCTCTATTTCTCAACGAATAAGTAGCGGAAGTGGAACATTTGCTCTGATTATTGTTCAGCCAATTGAGATGGAAAAAAGACTCCCATTTTTTACTGTGGAATAATGATGGATTTATCCCGTGTCACTTCCTTCAGGGAGGAAAAGGATTTCTTGGGGCTTGATAGGCGAAAGAATCATTTACCCTCTATTGCCCCAGTGTGTTCTCATTGAATTTCAAGAACGCTGGTGTGACAGGAGGTAAGGAGGGGAAGGAAGGAAGGAAGGAAGGAAGGAAGGAAGGAAGGAAGGAAGGAAGGAAGGAAGGAAGGAAGGAAGGAAGTATAAGCAGAGCAAGACGATGAGAGACGAGCATGGGACTCCAGAGGAGATAAATGCTTTTCCTGTCAGAGCAGTGTAATGAAAATCAAATCGGTATAGGCTGGTCCCATTTCCGCCATCATGCCTAGCCCCAAACACTGCTTTAAATAAAACATATTTCTTTTATTTCCCATTTCTTGCTTGCTAACTTAAAGATAAATTACTTGCTTGCAAGCGCGGTGAGAAGGAAATAAAATCTGTAACAGGCAGTGCCCAAAATGCCCCAGCTGCTTAACGGCCTGGCCTTGAGCAATACACAATTTTTATGGAAAAGTTTTACTGTTCTGCTGTTAAGGAAACAAAAGCAACCTCCTCAACCCCACCCCCAATTCTCGAAGACAGAAGTAAATAAAAGCAAAGTTGAAAATCAGAATCAAAGCCAAAAAAAAAAAAAAAAAAAAAAAAAAAAAAAAAAAAAAAAAAAAAAAAAAAAAAAAAAAA
>PVJA010004156.1:20542-45564 GCA_004027025.1 Myocastor coypus | reverse complement strand
TCAGCGGCTGGAATTAGACTCATGGGTATTTCTGGTAGGCAATTGGAGAAGCAATTAAATACTCTGTGAGCAGCAGTTTGGGGCACTCTCAAAGGCCAGCAATCCATCAGTTCTGTAACTGGAGTAACTAGGAAGTTTTACACATGAGGCAGGACACTGGACTGTTTGGCAGTAGGAAAAGGAAATAAACAGTTTCAGAGCAAAATCATACCAAATCCAAACTAATATGGGTCATTTAATGGGTTTCTCCTGTGTCAGACACAAAGCTTAGATAGTTTACACCTTCAGTTTCTGTAATATTTCGAATAATATTTCCCAGGCATGAGCCTGCATCAGATGCACAAGGAAAGATTGTAGAAACACAAGTTGGTGAGCTCGGGTCCCAAAGTTCTAATTCCAGAAGCTTGGGACACAGCTTGAGGATGAGCTTCTGAGGTGAATTTCTAGGTGTCACTGCTGTTTCACTACAGACAACTGCTATCTGTTTTCACAGCTGCTGTCTGCGTAGGAATTCCTGTCTTGGTGGCTATTGTAACAGTACAAAACTGGAGCACCTGCTATGTGCTAGGCTCACACGTAGCTTGGTTAGCTCTCATCTCTTGTTTCATTTCATTTTTATAGAACTTTTTGAGTGTATCACTAATTTCCTTGAAAGGTAGAAATTGGGGCTCCCAAAAGGCAAAAAATTTGCTGAAAATGTAAACATGATATGGGATGGAGCTAAGATTGACACCTGAGTGTTGATCTCCAAAACTCACGTTCTGGCCATTAAACCAGAGCGCTTCCCACTGTCTTGTTTTTTGAAATAGTTTGATTCCTATTTCTGATCGTCTCTGTATAACAAGAAATGAACGGAAGCAGGTACTGAAGAGTTTAATGTTTTTTAACTTGGCAAGGACCATGAAAGTATGACAGCGAACTCTCTCAAGTTTTGCTGTGACAGTCAGCTATTTCTTTGTTACACCACCAAATATGCTAACTTTCTCTTCCATAGAGAGTCTCTGCTTGTGCTTATTTTCCAATACCCAGGAAAGGACCGTGAGCTTCAGACTTCCTGGAAGATGGATGGACAGATGGCTGAGAGGCCAGGCTAGACTTCATGGAAGAAGTGGGATGTGGCTGAAGGAATAGCTGGACCTAGGACTCAGGGAAGAGGAAAAAGTTGTAGGGTTCTCTGCTGGGTACTTGTATGTGTTCAGTGAGAGAAGTGGCCCAGGTGGAGGGGCTGCAGCAAGGAATGGTGAGTCACACTGGGGCTGGGTTGGTGGCCACGGTGTGAAGATGGAGGTAGAAAAGTTTGAACCTACTCTGTGTCTAGAGACCATACTCATGCATGAAATAAATCAGACACGAACATGTGAATGTTGTATTCTCTCCCTGACGTAAGAATCTGAAAGAGTAAATAAAACCTGAAAGGTACAATAGTTACTGTGAGAGGGATAGCAGCTGCTCACGGGGAAGGAAAATTTGGGATGAGGGAAAAGAGAGAAGAAAGAAAGGAGAAAGGGAAAAATATATGGATATACACAGGATAGCCTGAACAATGGTACGGAGATTTTCTACCGGTTAAGTGAAAAGAACAGTTAATGCTCAGTTGTTTTTTCCTCCTTTTAACTGGTTTTTTTTTTTTTTTTGATAGATTTTGAGTGCTTATATCTGGTGATCTGAATGACTAATTTGAAGGCAACACTGTGAACTGTAACAGCCATTGTTGAATTCTGATCATTTTGTTTAGTGAGCTTCGGCATCATTTATAATACTTTTTAACTATTTTTATTTGCTTTAAAAAAAGAAAATAATAAAAAAAGGTTGATCAGGGTGAATGAACTTATTCTGTTATTTTGTACTCTTCTTAGATTATGTCTTGCCTACAGCTAATCATCATTTTCAATGATAATTATTGACCATTTTCTGATACTAGGTAGTAGGTCAGGCTGTGTGTGTGTGTGTGTGTGTGTATGTATGTAGGTGTGTGTGTGTGTGAGAGAGAGAGAGAAAGAGAGAGAGAGAGTGTGTTGGGCCACTTACTAGGGAGAATCAGAAGGGACAGAGAGACATTATCTTCAGAGTCCTTGAGGTGCAGGGCCAGTGATTGGCAGTATCAACATTAGGTACCACCCTGGTGTTAGAAATGTAGCATCCTATATATAGCCTAGAACAACTGAATCAGAACCTAAGTTTAAAGAAGTCTCCATGGCAATTTTTAAGGCCATCAGCATTTAAGAAGCAATAGGTATTCTAAGTTTTAATACTTTGCTCTCTTCTCATGTACTGAACTTATCATTGTCTATGAAGGACAGTCTGAGTTGGGAGGTGAACAGATTTCCTATTTTCAAACTAAATAGAAACTTCTATGCATAGCCAGGCATGGTGGCACATGCCTGTAATGCAGCACTTGGGAGGCTGAGGCAGGAGGATTGATGTGAGTTTGAGATCATCCCGAGCTACAAAATAAGCTCAAGACCAGTCTGAACTGCATAGTGAGACCTTGTCTCAAAAAAGAGAAAAAAACAAGAAAAAAGAAAAAGAAAAGAAACTTGTATGTATAATGGAAATTAGCCACTGGTAGTTGGGTCTTGATTGAGTACTTCCAGTACTGGGGAGGGTGTTTATTATGTTGATATTTCTCCTCCAGCTGCTAACTCAGGACAAAGAACTTTGATGGAACCTAGTAAGGAATGGCATGTTGCTCAAATGAGGGAGAAACCGGGACACATTAAATCAGAACTCACAGTGTTTTGAATGTTTACTTTGACATATTGATCTCTCACAGTAAGATTTATAGCTGGGATAAAAATTGTAAGGAACAATATTTTGAGGATATTTGAAATTTGTCTGCACTGGGAAAGGTTAAAAAGTAGGAGAACATAGCAGCCCAAGTAGGGTAATTGAGGTCTACTTTTAGAGGAGAAGATAGTTTAAGAAGACATTGTGAATAATTTAGGCCAGTAATGGGGTTAAAAATAGATGGTCAGTACTACTGAACATTACTTTTTCCTTGTAGTAATAGTGGATGGTCATGAACTGAATCGTTCACTATTAGAAATTCACAAATCTCATAAATTAGGCAAATAGACAGGAGTGGGTCTGAGACATTGCCTGTATAAGCCCTGTCTTACCTTATTGCCCATATAAGCCCTGTTTTACCCTATTGCCCATACAGGCTGGACACATTTCTGAAGACAAAAATGGGAACAAAATACCTCAATACCCTCAGACTGATTCAGTGATTTGGACTTGGTGGTGTGGTAAAGGGTGATTAGACTCCACTTGTAATTATGCTTTCCCGGGCTCCAGTTATGCAAGGCCAATTATGGTGCAAACATTTTAAATGGAAAATTCGAGAAATCAATCATTGGTTTTTACTTTACACACTGTCCTGTGTTGTGTTGCAGTATCTTGCTACCCCGCTTGATTCTGTTGGAGATATGAACCATCCCTCTGTCCAGAATGTCCCTGCTGCTGCGGATGCTACCCACCCATTAGCTAGTACCTGTCTGGGCTATCAGATTCACTGTTACAGAGTCCTCATCAAGTGCTGGTTCCAGGAAGCCTTATTTTACTTACTAATGGCCACACTGTTCAAGAGTGGTGATACCGGCCTTTCAGACTTGCCAAAAGGAAGCTATAAAATGCTTCTTCAACTGAAAAGGTGTTAGCTCATGATGTTTTAAAAAAATAATTTGATGGAGTTGTTAATTTCTATGTCTTTCTGAGCCTAATTTATAAGTTAAACTTTGCTGTGTCTACCATGTGCATACAGGGAAATGAAAGTATGTATAAAGTTTGCTACTATCTGTGGTTGGAGTCACCAGCTGAATGTATTTGAACATGTCTCCCATGGATATGGGAAAAGCACATTTTTTTTTTAAAGCATGATTGTACTTAATATAAACCTAAGTGCCAGTACATGGAGGAGGTGAGATTTTATGATCTGGCTCTCTGAGGGTGAAAGTCAACCTTTAGGTTTTCTATAACTAGTGGAATGGCTATCATTGGAGCTTTATTGAGAGTCCTCTAAGTGATCTTCCTAATTACTCTCTGTTCCTTTAATTTTTTCAAAGTGAAAAGAGAAAAGAAACAGTGGTTTCAATGACTAGAATTGTATTTCAAGGAGTACTGCATAAAGCAGTAACATTAGAGTGCTCACGGAGAGTAAAAAATCTCTGTGTAATATATTGTTGAGCAAATCATTCATCATTGTAATTGCCATACTTGACACTTTACTCATTTGTAGATTTTTCCTTTCTTGCCAGACTTTTTCTTCAGTAAAAATGATTTAAAGAGTAACTATAGGGTTCAATTTGATGCTTCATGATAGAACAGGGACAGGAACCATGTATTTTCCAAGTCCACTCCCATTCGGAGTCTAGCTTCCTTTGCACGCTTATTCCTGACAACCTACCAAACATGGCAGCTTCTTTGTGTTCTCTTGAAGATAAGTGTAGAGGGTGGCAAGACATTTTAAGGAGCACATTCAATTGCTACTGTATCTATTTTGCATCTATTTCCAGAAGTGTCAATTCTTTTGAGATGCAGATGTTAAGTACAAATGTACCCAAGACACATGCATATGACCTTAAAACTTACTTGGCCACGGGAGCATCTTTGACGTCAGTCTTTTTGGTGATGTGTTGGAGAGATCTAAGAGAAGAACCAGCACAGGAGACTTGGCACCGAACACTGCACTGCACTGGAGTCAGCGTGTTAAGATGTTCTCATACAACCTGTCAACCTCCTTCTTTTACACAAAGCCACCAATGAACCACAAACGACTTGTGGCCATTGATGGTATCTCCCTCAGAGTAAGATACATGTAGCTCTCCTTGAAAACACCTTGGAGTGTTGGTGTGCGTATTTGAAAGTAAACAGCTGAGCTTATTAAATAAGACACATAGAAAAATCTTATCCAGGAACTGTTGCAGAAATTCAGAATGTTCCGGATTTATATCTCTAATGACCATACATTTTAGTTCAAATTTGGTGATAGTTGCTTGATCAGTGCACAGAATATTTGCAATTGGAGCTGTCTTGAAAAATCCAGGAGTGTGATTTCCTTATCTATATTTCTACAGAAGAGTAGCTTTGTGGGGAATCACTTGAAAAATGCTCAGAGAGCAAGTGGTATAATATATTTAACACTTTTTTTTTAAAAAAGGAAGTAAAATTTGTAAATGCAGTACAATTTTCCTTAGATACAGGCCCACTTAAGAATTCAGAAATGGAAGATGATATTCAGGATAGGAGGAAAAGTATTTATGGTGAGGAAGGAGATGTAGTCTATTTTAGCGCCGGTAAAAGGGGAAATGATTTTTCACATTTAAGAACTTCCAGTTGTTATCCCCTCTGAAATCCCAGAGGCAGATTTTGTTTGTAATTCCAGTACTACTGGGAAACTAAAGTTCAGAGACAGTGATTCCAAAACCTGTGCTGCTTGATTCCACATTGAATTGCGTTTTTAAAATGCCTGTAAAATCACAGTCTATCTATGAAGAAAATTAGCAGCTAACAGATTCTGTTCTAGACCTGAAGTTCTTCATAGTCAAAACTTGTGGATAAAATCATTGCAGGAAGTTCTCAGATGCTTCTATCTGAAAATTCCATGAGTATCTTTCCTCAGTTCAGGTGTTGTCTACTTGGAAAAGCATGCTTCCTCTATACCTCTCCAGCTGGCCGTGGCTGGTCACCATGATGTATTCTATTGTTCCTTTGGATCCTGCTCCCAGGAACTCTGGGCTTTGGCCCCTTGCTTGCCAGAGTGTGGTCTCTAGCCTGTCAGCACCAGCCACGTGTGAGCGTGATCAAAATGCCACTCTCACAGGCCTTGCTCCAGAGCGAGTGCACAAGAATCAACATTTTAAAAGAGTTCTCCTCTTAACTGTCTACACTTAGATTAAAAAAAAGCCATCTTCATATGTAATAAGCATTCCTTTGAGCAAACAGAATCCATAGTAAAATACACATAGCCCAGCGCTCTGCTTGGGTCAGAGGAAGCCATGCGACTCTAGGTCCTGTATGCAGGGCCAGATCTCAGGGGCGTTGGCTCCCAGGGATGCAGGCCTGAGCTGCCTGGTGGGAAGACAGCGGAGGCTGTCATGCTCCTCCTCCAGGACAGGACAGCTGAAAGCATCTACTGGCTTAATTTTCTGGCCCTGTGTATCCCCAATGATTTTTCTATCCAAACATGGCTTGATGCCAAGAAGAAAAGCAGGGAGAGGTACATCTAAAACTTCATTTTTAGACTAACTTCGCAGATAATAGTTTCCTACCTTAATTATTTATAGGGTTATCTTGGCGGTGTTTATACATTATGGTCCGATTTCTTCCTCGAAGTTCATCCTCTAGACTATAAATTTCCTCTTCCCGAATGTGTTTCCCATGTCTTTCCCTCTGCGCCAAGGCTTAGATGCAGTCTGTTCTCTGTTGCTTGCTCTGATTTATCTGTGTTCTTTGCAAACTGCTCCTGCGAGTCAGAATTCCTGCTTTTGGCCTGTGGCTGGTTTTAGAGTCGCTGCTGCACCTCTAGTTTTACCTGCTGTGTCTCATATGCATATTTGAAAGATGTAACTGGGATTATTTCTTTTGTCAGCCCACCGCAGCCACTGAAATGTAGTAGAGTGGATGTTACAGCTTTCCTGTTGTGTGTGTGCTCATAGTAACAGCATTCTGAAGGAGAAACTTGAGATCTTTTAAAAACCCATCCAGAAAGCGAGTAAATTCTCAAGCCGATACTGGGGGGAAAAGAGTAACTGATGGAAATTTTGGATCTGTAGGAGTTTTGTACTAATTGCAACCCACGAATATGTTTCAGATGGCTTTTTGAACAAGTGTCACTGTGCCTACTTTTGTTTTCACACACAATGTTGGCAGGAAATACTTTTTCCTTTCCTTGGCTATATTTATTTGTTAGATTGATGCCAAGATTTTCTTCTGAAGCTTTTTATTGCCAATTTGGGGCTTCACTCTACATCCCACCTCAGGCAAAAATTCTATTGCTTTTTAACAAAGGACAGTGGTAGTGAATTTTTTTTTTCCTTGATCAACAGTTGTTAAGATAGTGGTCAGGATTGATTATGTAAATACAGTGTGACTTTTCAATGGGTGTTTCTTAATTGTATCATTTACCTGGTGAATTATAAGTAATTCAAGGAAGATGAAATATTTTCTCAATAGCTAAATTGATCTTCACAACTGGAAATTATTGATCACAGGAGAAAGAACACAATATATTGGAGTATCAGTGTGTGATTTGCAGCGGACAGAAGAGCATAGCGAGGAGGAGCAAGAGCAGAAGCTTTATGTTTGGACCTGTCCTGTGCTAGGTTGTTGCTTTTTCTGGACTCACCTCTTAATTGTGTGTGTGTGTGTGTCTTACAAGGGACCAAGGAAGATCAGTGGTTGATACATATAAAACTTTTGTACACAGCGGTGTGCTACAAACATATCCAGTAATGGGTCATGATGAGGATGTTGCTA
This sequence comes from Myocastor coypus, assembly GCA_004027025.1. NCBI lineage: Eukaryota > Metazoa > Chordata > Mammalia > Rodentia > Myocastoridae > Myocastor > Myocastor coypus. The sequence continues at coordinate 38,088 of PVJA010004156.1, read as the reverse complement.
CTGTAGCTTCTGCTAACTCAACTTATGTTCCATAAGGAAGATGTTCGAAATGAGTTCTGCAAACCACATACCACACATCCTCAGCAAATGGAAAAACAAAACAAAACAAAACAAAAGGAGACTGTTACTGTGCAGTATTTCCTCAAAGATTTCCAAGATATAATAATTCATGACATTTAAGATTTTAAAGATGTTGGCTGGCAAGACGGTTCAGCAGTCTAAAGCACCTGCTTAGGAAAGCTGAAGCAACTGCAGGGACTGCGGTTTGATCCCTGGCATCACATGATGTGTCAGCCCCACCCCCAGGGCAAGCTGAGCAGGCCATAATTAAAAAAAAAAAATAAAATAAAGAGGAAAAGGAAATCTTTTTAGTATGAAAGTTTTAGAAATAACCTTTCTGAGGGCTGAATATTGTGAACTGATATATGACCATAATCACTGCTTCAGTTTAACTAAATTTCCAACACAGTATACGAAAATGCTCTTACCTCACATTCTTTGATTTTTTGAGATAGGCCTCTAATCTATAATTTTTAAAAAAGCATTTGCTCTGTTGAAAGCTTGACAGACTTCCATTCAGAGTTTGCTAATTCTTTTTCTTATTTTACTGAACATATTGGAACATTTATGTTTAAATTACCCCTTTCCCCACTTCAATGATTTCTTTGACTCTATACCAGTGTCATTTATGTTTAGCCCAACAAATGAAGTCTAATTCCTTGTTTGTGAGACTAGTTTTTCTCCATATTCTTCAACTTGCAAGTCGGTCAGCCAGCCATGCTGTTTCACAGGGGGTGGGTAGACTTCGACAAGGCTGCTCACCTTCTTGGGCACATCATTTAAGTCCTGCGTGGCCACCGAGACCAGTGCCGAAAGGCTATTTCACCTCTTGTTTTGCTCTGCCCAGCAGCAGTTTGCTCCCATAGTTGTCTTTTTCACGAGCATCTTCTATTTCTCCTTCACTGACTTTATTTCCTCTGCTTGAAAACAGACATCATCATTCACTGGTTTTGTGTCCATCCGATGACCTGTCCTAAACAAAGTAATTGGTTAATTATTTTAAACACTGCACATGTGCAAGCGAGTAGGGCACAGCCCCTGCTTGTATTAGATGTTGTGCCATTTGCTCCTCCTACTAAAGGATCATGTTTGCGCGCTCAGTTATGAAATTAGCCTTAGAAATAGGATTTTTTTTCACCTAAGGTTTATCTTTCTGAGAAGGAAGCGATAGGGGAGAAATACAAGACTGGCTCTTGTGGGATACTAAGGTAGGCTCCTTGTCTCAATGTGGAATGACTCTGAAGAATCATCGCAGCTCCAGAGTGCCCCTCAGACTGATGAAAGCTTCAGCTATGGCTGCATACAGGTCAGCTGCCTTAGTGTCCAGGGATGCCTTCTCATTCTTTTCCAGATATGTCTTCTAAAAGTATGCCTGTATAGACTTCTTTATGCAGCTCTACTCTAAGACTCTGTTTATAGGGAAGCCAACCTAAGATGCTATCTTTTAGATATTCATTCTTTTGTTTGCATGAATCACAAGAACACAAGTAGCTATATTTAAGTACAGGAAGCATCCTGGTGGAACTTCAGACTCATATGAGGACACAGAGGAAAGGTAAAAAAAAAAGAAAAACCTCACTCTGAGTAGAGAACCCAGAAAAATATTGAGGGAGTCAAAATTGATGTCCTGAAATGTGGCATAGGTAAGCTCATCATGCCGGTGTAAAAGCAGTCGGGGCAGACAGATGCTGTGGTTAAGTGGACTCCAAACATCCATGCAACTCTAAATAGCAGTGAACTCTCTACACAATTAGGGGAAAATGTATTCCGCTCAGAGTCATGAAAGACTGTAGATAGGGGGCAATCATTGTTTTATTTCTCCTTAGAATCCTTTACTCTTTCTTCCAGAATTTACACAAGGAAATTGCTTTGAAGAACTAGCTCAATTCATGTTGAATTTGGCTACAAGTAATGGACAGAAATTACAATGGCAGAAGTCACAAATGTGTCTTTTTCTCTCATGCGGAAGGAATACAGAGGCCGTCAGTTTAGTGTTGGCAGGGTGGTTTTCAGTGGCAGAGAGCTGGCTTCACTCTCTGTGGTTATTCTCCCATGGTGTCTTTCAGTCTCAAAGCCAGTTGATGTTTCAAGATGGCCGCTGGGCTTGTCTCTTCTTCTTGCCCTGTAGTCAGTGGGAAGGAAATGGAAGCGAGGCTGGCTCCTTGTCTTTCGGGACTCTTCCCAGGGTTGCACACAACTTCTGCTCCTGTACCATTGGCCAGAACTTAGTCACACTGGCACACTGTGTGTGGGAGGGTGGGAGGTAGCTTTCATTATGTGAAATTTCATGTGGAGTCAGAAATGTGATGCAAAGAAGAATATTGTAAATATCTAGCATTCTCTGCCACGGAAACTTCCACTTCCTACCAAAGATAGTCCTGTTCAGTATTTGTTAAGCAGTGAGTGTAACCTCATTACGCATTTGGAGCATCTTTGGTGTTGGTGTGAGGCATGTGAGCCTAAATAATGACTGACTGGCATCTGAACAGAGCAACCACGGGCCCCTGCAACCTGGAATCTCATTTACTCAGCCTGCTCCATCAGTCTTTGATGTTTTGTGGCTTGTTCTATGATTTTATTTTTCCTTCAAGTTTGAAATTGTTTCTGTTTCTTTTGCAACTGATTTCCTAACTAATGAACTATATACTCCAGGTTAAAGGAGTTGAGATCGCCTGATTAGAGAATGAATGGGTACACAAAGTAAAATGGAAATGTTATCAGCTGTCAGTCAGCATAAAGAGCTTTAGTTAGATGAATCAGAAAAAATTAATATTGAAGTGGGTAGCGTTTTGAATGTAGGACACTAATCCGTAAGAGCACAGTGGGGAGTGTATTTTAAGGCAGCGATGAAGGTTAGTTCAAAGGGCACTACTTCAGAAATGTTTAGGAGGTAGAATGGGACATAAAAACTATATAGCTAGGGCCAGCCAAATAGCTCAGCGGATTAAAGCGCCCTCTTAGGCAGATGCAGCGATTGGGGTTCGATCCCCAGCGTGCCATCCTGGCCCTGTCCCCAGGGTAGGGCTTACTGAAACAGCGACTGAGACTGAGCATGGTGGTGCGTGCCTGTAATCCCAGCTCTTGGGAGGCTGAACACAGGCAGATGACTACGAATCTGATCTACATAGTGAGACCCTGTAGACTCTGTTGACCCTATACTAAAATATAAAAACAAACAAACAAACAAACAAACTACACATCTATGGAGCTGGGGAGATAACTTGATTGGCTAAGAGCCTGCCTGGCAAAAGCAAGGACCCAGGGTTAGTCCCTGGCACAACATATTATGCTGGTTACTCAAACTAGGTGTGGTGATACCTGCTTGTAATCCCAGTTCTGGGGAGGCTGAGACAGGAGAATCACTACGAGTTTGAGCTTGTAGTGAGACCCTGTATCAAATAAAGAAGTAAACAAACAGACAAATGCATAGATATACTACCATGCATCTACAGAATAACAACCTCCAAAACAGAAGGTGGGCCTGACATGAGAGAGGAAGGACCCTTCCGAGAGAAACTTTAAAAAATGGCTGAAATAATGCTTAAAATTTTGGTCTAATAAGCTGTAGACATATATCCCTAAGTTATTTTCAAGTGTTCTTGAAAGAACAAGTCTGGAAAATTGACAAGCTATATAAAAACAGAAAACAAATAAGTGTTATAAAACACTGAAGCAGAATTCAAAAATCAAGACAAAAATATGAGTACATGAGAAGACCTTAAACCCCCCAAATTTATGGGGAGTTATCTAAAATTGGAGCTTATCTAGGAAAAAATTGTCCATATTTGGCTCTTCTCTTTCTAAATTGTTAAGATGTTTTGTTGTTATATTTTGATTTTATTTACTTATTTTATTACATAATTTAAAGAGATCCATGGCTCTGATGTTTTGTTAGATTGAGTTACTTGAGAAATAAATACAAGGAAAACAAGTTAAATCTGCCATAGTTAAATATTTTAGTTTCTCAATAATCATTGATTTTTAGATTTACACCCCAAACTGATAGAAAGTGTTTTAAACTCATGGAAAACAGAATGAGTTTTCTAGAGAAGTTCTCTGTTGTCTACTGAAATGGAAATATATTCCTTTCTGAATAGTATCTTTGAGTGTAGTTGTTTGTTACCTAAAGACAAAAAAAATGATGAGATTATACTTTGTATAAGTCATTGAGAAGTAGAACTGGAAAAAATAATCTTTTCTGTTTTGATTAATTGGTAAGATAAGCCATTAATAAATAAAAAGAGCATAATTCATACACTTAGTAGGTTTAACTAGTATCTCTAAGGAAGAATTATTTCTTTTGTCTTTCTTGATATTAGACAAAGAGGAGGCTATACATACAAGAACTATGATACAGCTATTGATTTTCTTTCTTTACTGTAGTGTCATGCAATATATAGTTTTGCAACATGCTCTTTGGATGAAATTTTATTTTTCAGTTTTTAGAACTCAGCCACTGCAGGGAGCTGGGCTTTAAGATGTTAATTAATTTCCATGATAATGCCAATAACCCTAGCCAATATGCAGCATTTAGAATGACCAGATACTGTTACAGATGCTTTAGCTATGATAATCCTAGCATTCTATGAAATGACTGTTACAATCCCAATTTCAAGGGAAACCAAGTAAGAAACAAAGAGTTTATAATTTGTCCAAAATTACACCACTACCAGAGTTAATATTCCAATCTAGGCAGTCAGGATTCAGAGTTTCTGCTCTTAATTATTATTCTTGTACATAAAACATACATTGGGGTTGTCAACCTGTGTAGCTCAAACAAGAAACCAGAGAACATTTTTCCCAATGTAAATGTAGAGTTACAAAGCTCCATACCATGAAGATTTACATTGTTTTGACCATGAGTCACAACAGCATATTTATGTTTTGTCTTGGGTTGTGTAATTGTCATTCTTTTTATTTGTTATCTCAAATTTCTTTCTTTTTTTTTTTTTTTTCTTTTTGAGACAGGGTCTCACTATGCAGTTCAGGCTGGCCTTAAACTCACTTTTGTAGCCCAGGCTGGTCTCGAACTCACACTGATCCTCCTGCCTCAGCCTCCCAAGTGTTGAGATTAAGGCGTGTGCCACCACACCCGGCTATGTTATCTCAAATTTCATTTGGAGCATTTATTGCTGCTTTGTGCTAAGAATTTATGAATTCAATGCTGTTTTACACAGTTTATAGCTTATAGAGTACTCTTCCTAATGGCTATGCTTTCTTACATGATCTTTTGAAGCAAAAAGATGAAATATGCCTAAACATATTGTATTGAGATATCTAAAGTTTCTAAAGAAATGTTAAACTTTCAAAAATACCTTCCAGTTAATTGATTCTAAAAGGGGAGACTCCTCAGAACTGAAGAATATCTTACTACCAGTTATATTATGTTGCTTTCACAATTTTGCATTGTAAAACTCACATTGTTATTGTTATCTAAACCAATTTTACAACAGAATCATATCGAAACACTTTTATCTATATTGATTACACTTCTGATAATTTATTTATTCATTTATTTATTTTTTAAATTTTATTTATTATTTTTATTCCTGTTTCAGAACCTTTGTTTGTTTATTCACTCATTTCCGTGGCCGGCTTAGCCCGTCCCGAGGGCAGGGCTGGCGCAGCATGTGGTGCCCGGGATCGAACCGCGGTCCCTGAAGCCACCCAAGCTTCCCCAAGCAGGCACTTTAGACCACTGAGCCATCCCGCCGGGCCCCTGATAATTTATTTTTATTGTACCTACTAATATTTGTTCTTTGGTATAGGATTTATCAACCATTTGGCCAGATTAATGAAGAACTATCTCTTCATTAATATTTCAGTAATCATTCCACTGGAACTTAAACAATGACTCAAATATATTATTGCTTTTGTAGGAAGTGTTATTATTGGAGTCCTATTTTTTTTTATAGATTTAATTTATTTTAAAGAGTAAAAATAGCAGAAACAAAGATAGAAAAAATGGAGTCCTATTGTGAATATGTGAATGTGCATGTTTTTAGGTTTCAGTTTCTGTGTTCCTGAAATGGACTCAATGATGGCACCTATGCCCTAGAGTTAAAATATGAGAGTGAGTGCATTAAAATAAGCTAATATGTGGGGAATACCAGGTGTGGGTGTAATACCTATAAGTAAGTACTTGGTACATGTAGCTAATGTCATTAATACGCTAATTATTATCACAAGGAGAGATATGTTCATCTTCATGTATTACTGAAGAAGTGGAAGCTTGGGGCACATAAATGTCTTGTCTAATACCACCAAGTTTACAATGGACCAAGACTGGAGTCCATAAAATGTATTGGTTCATTGATTAAAATTACTTTTGAGAGCTCCTGCACATGTCAAGTCCTGTGTTGGGTTCTAGCAGTGGGGTGAGGGTTGGAAATGAGGTGTACCCACGCTAGTGGTCAACACATGCCCACAGACATGGCACATTTAAAATTTAATCTGAATTTCTAATATTTTGTCCCTCAGTTTTTCATGCCTAGACAATGTAGAATTCAATCAATGAATTTCTGCTTTTATAGCATTTTTTTTTTTCACATCTGTAGAGTGAGTTCTCCTAAATGGCTGACGTCACACTGTCAGTGTGGTAGCCATCGGATGAGTCAGGTCGCTGCGTGACAGCAAGTTGGTGTGTGATGTTTCCAGCACACGGATACAGTAGATGTAGGCAACAAGATCTGTGCATAAACAATAGGAAATAATAGGGAGTGGGGAGTTTTATTACCTTCGTTTTCATATAATTTACTTGTGTATACCATACTTATTTATTTTCAAGAGGAAAAACTACTAAAAACGGATCAGAAATTTCAGAGCAAGATAGTAGAGTAACAATGGTTACTACATTGGTTACTGTTGTTTTCAAAGTAGTTGCTCGGATAACAAGATAGAAGCATGACAAATTGATCGAATGGTATAAGTACAAATCTTGCTTTTCAATGAACAGAGATTGTAATAACTATCTTAACTATATCCTTCCCTGTTTTTTTCCTTTCTCCCATCCTAGTTGCTCTTTAAAAAGGAAAGAAAAGTTTCCTTTTGAAGAGTTTTATTTTTTTTTTTCTATTGTCTAATATCTATTGTATATTTTCGATCTTATTTACTCTTGTAGCTTCTCTGACTAGGGAGACCAAACAATGTTTACAAACATGAGACTGATTTAATTTGCTTTTGAGTATGGTCTCTACTTCCATCCATTTGCCTATGAAAGTCCCAAGTTTATCCTTCTTTATCCCTGAGTAGGCTCCATTATATGAAAATACCACATCCTTTTTATCCATTGCTCAGTTGGTGTGCATTTGAACTATTTTTAAGACATAGCTATTACAACTTGTCCTGCTATAAACATGGGTGCACATGTATCACTGTGCTATGATGTCTAATTCTTCTGGGAAAATGCCCAAAAGGGGAATGGCTATGTTGAATGCTACACTAATCCTCGATTTTGAGGAATTTGCACAGTGATATCCACAGGGGTTGCTCCGATCTACACTCCCACCAACAGTGGAAAAGGGTTCCTTTTCCACCACAAACTCACCAGCATTTGTTATTGGTTGGTTTCTTTTCTTTTTCTTTTTGTGTATTTGGTTGTTGCAGGGTCTCATTACGCAGTTCAGACTCGTGGTGATCCTCTTGCTTTCAGCCTCCCAGTGCTGGGAATACAGGTGTGCACCACCATGCCTTAAATCTGGCCAGCTCAGCCTGCCCTAGGGGTGGGGCTGGCACAACATGTGGTGCTGGGGATCAATCAGGAGCTTTGGCCTGCTGAGTTATCTCACCCCTGCCCCCCATTAGTTGGTCTCTTGATGACAGTCATTGCTTCTAGGGTGAGGTACAATCTTGGTGTTGTTTAATTTGCATCCCTCAAATGACCAATGATGTTGAACGTTCTTTCATGTAGTTATTTGCTACCTGTATTTGTTCATCTGAGAAATGCATGTTTATCTCAAATGTCAATTATTAGATGGGGTCTTTTGAGGATTTTTTTTTTTTCAATTCTTCATATGTTCTAAATATACCTTCTTTGTCTGAGGAACTATTGGTTAAAATTTTTTCCCACTCTGTAAGTTGTCTTTTCACTATGTTGGTGATTTCTTTTGTTATGCAAAAGCTTTTTAATAAAATGAGTGGACTAAATGCTTGCTTAGGTAAGCACAGGGGTGAGGGTTTGATCCCTGGCACTGTGTGCTGCACTGACCCTGCCCCCAGGCACGCTGAGCCAGTGAGGGAGTCTGAGTGTGGTGGCGCACACCTATAATCCCAGCACTTAAGGAGGCAGAAATCAGGAGGATCACAACGAGTCTGGGCTGCATAGTGAGACACTACACACACACACACACACACACACACACACACACACACACACACACACACAACCCTTAATAAAACGAGATCACAGTTATTGATTCTTTATAGTATTTGCCATAAAGTTTGGGTTTTGTTTATGAAGTATTTGCCTACCCCTACATCTTCTACCTACTTTCTCTTTTAATGGATTCAAGGTTTCTGTTTTAATATTTATCTCTTTGATCCCTTTTGACTTCAGCTTAATGCATGGTGATGGACGTAGTTATATCATTTATTTTTAATAATGACGATGCTAAACCTCTATATTGAAAATTCTTAAAGTTTAATAGACTTCTGTGAACCACTAGTAATACCACTGCCTCTACAGTTTTGTCATGGAATTCAGGCTCTTTGGCATCCAGAACACTGTATAAATAAGCTATAGGTGGGCACACACCCTTTACTTCAAATATTCCTTATCTTTTAGGGACAGTTCAGTAAAGAAACAGAAGTTCCCCAAAACACAAGGCCAGTTTTGGGGCCTGGCTTTCCCACATTAGATGATTCTAAAGCTACCACAGTGCTATCAAAGTTACCTTCTATATTTCTTAAATAATGATACATTTGACTTAGTCAAAAGAAGCTATAGATCGATATAACACATCTTGATGCAGGTCACTGTCACTTAAAGTTTGAAGAGGAAAATGCATTGTTTTTCAATTAAAATAAGTAAGACTATACCATAGTGTTGATGAAATAGCTTAGTGCACTAAGCACCTGCTTTGGCAAGTGCAGGGACCGGGGTTTGATCCGTGGCACTACATGCCATGTTAGCCCCACCCATGGGCATGTTGAGCAAGCCACTGAGACTGGGTGTAGTGGCATGTATCTGTAATACCAGCACTGGGAAGGCTGGGAAAAGGAGGATGACTATGAGTCCAAGTTGTGTAGTGAGACCGTGTACCAAATAGCTATCTATCTATCTATCTATCTATCTATCTATCTATCTGAATACATCTTGGAATAGTGTTCAAAATTTTCACTGTTTTTCAAAGAAAAGCTATGTAGAGCTGAAATTGTATGGTCTATGTATTTATTTCTGGATTCTTCTGGAGGATTCTCTTATTTTTGTCTGGGGCTACGGGTCCTACTATGGACCCTGAGATGCTTTGTAGGAGCTAACTCAAGCAATTCACTGTCCAATGTGTTTGAGCTTGGACTAGTCTTTAGGATCTAACTAACAAAAAATTAATGAGGAACCACGAAAGAATTAAGTTTTGAGGGATTTGTAAGAATGGAGACATAGCGATCTTTACTGAGGTCTGTCATCAGCTTTGCAAGTTGTCTTCTATGAAGCAACCAGAAAGAGAAATACAGGCTGGAATCCAGCAGGTGCCCCCTTAACACATTTGCCTTGGGATTTGTCTGTGTTTGAGGTTCCTTGGTCTAATCATTTCTCACAGAGGAACGTCACTAATGTTAACCATTTTCCACCAGGGGGTGCCATTTTACAATTTCTTTACCTTTTCTATCAAGCACAAAGGTGATCTAGGTGCTACTGTGTTATGTGCAATGCACATTGCTTGTTTATTGCTTACTGTCAACCTTAGAGTCAGGTGTAGAATTCATTTGTTGAATGATGAATGAATGAATGAATGAATGATTCCAAAGGACACTCTAAGGTTCATATTTGAAGTACATGTCTTATGGTAGCTTGACTTATTAGTTTGTCACAGCTACTAAAACAAAACATAGCAACCACAGAATCTTTAACAGGGAATTAAATGTCCATTAGTGTTGCAGGTGCTAGTTTTGAGACTGAGGCAATGCATCCCGTATGTGCTTGAAGAAAAGTTCTGTTTCAGGCTTTTCTCATTGCTTTTCATAGGACCTGGGCTGGGAGTAGCACCACTCTAGCCCCACAGAGCATTCTCTCTGCATCAATCTGTATTCTAATTCATCCTTTGCTGAAAGATGTCAGTTATACTGGATGAGGGACACCCCTTTCTTTATTATAATCTCACCTTACTTACATTTTGTTTTCAAATAAAATCATGAGATTACTCCTGGAACACATGAGTCTCTGAGACAAAGAGATTTTTGAGGGGCCAAGAGACAAGTTTAAATTAGGGATTGCTGTTGTCCTACTGTTGAGTCATTAGAATTGAGGTGGAGACATGGATGTTCTTATTTTTAAATCAGCAATACATTTAGTCATGGATGAGACCATTAATTAGGAAACTATTTTATTGTATATTACATGTATCTGTTACTGTAAAAAAGTTTATTTAAAAATGTAGCACCAACACTTGCTTTAATGGACATGAATCAGCAAACCGAACACCTTTGTGATTCCAACTTTCTCAAGAGGCTGTAACTGAGGGAATAGTCAGGCCTGCAGTCATTCCTATCCTTCTCTGGAGGATGAGCCACTGCTATGATACTTGGGGTTTCTAGAAGGGAGTGATTTCCCGTGGACTAACATTCCTTGCTGGGATTAGGGATTATTTGTTCTTGGTCATCTTTCCTTCTCCACTGGACACCTCATGGCATGACAACTGGCTTCACAACAGCGTGCAAGCTACAAGCAGAGAGAGGACAAGACAAAACCAACAGCCTTCATAACTTGGTCTTAGAACTGACATTCTACTTTTGCAGTGTTTGTTCTATTAGAAACATGCCACCAGGTCCAGCCAAAAGGAGGGGCATGACCCGCAAGCAGCAATCATGGGGCTGTGATAGTAAAAAGACTCTCTGTCCACAAACATAATTGGTTATGTAAGAAAGAAGATGCTAGCTTATAAGTGTACACCGTACATGCTTATGGTGTGCCAGATGGTATTCTGACACATGTTTTGGAATAGCTAAATCAAGCAGAGAGATGTTTGTTGTGGTGGCAGCACTAGAATTCTTGGAAGTTTAGAAATATATTTGTATGTATCAGTCATCTTGGCATTTAGGTCTTTAATCCCCCTAGGGCCACATAAGCCTTCGTGTGTTGGTTTAATTTTCGGTATGGGCATCGCCCTCAACCACTGGTGAGGCTGCTAATTGCTTTGATCTCTGGCACAGGCCTCTAACTTTTCATCTGGGAGTCCCGCTGTTTGAGAGATTCTCTCACTGACTCAGGCCATGTTCTCTTTTCTTTCTCGGGTGGGAAATATTTTAAGAGGTCATTCCAGGAGTCAATAGAAGTCTTAGAAAATGTAAATATATTTATGGCAGTCAAACTTCTCTCAGTTGGCCTGTCTTCCTGGTAGGCAAATTAAGATTTCTTCACATTAGATGGTCTTCAGATTAATTTCACCATGGAAACAAACATTTAGGAGCACTTCACATTAAATATGTGATAAATAATGCGATGCCTTTTGAATAAGCAATCAAGCAAGCAAGCAAATGGAGATGCTTTCTGGTGTATTCTACTCCCCAAACATTCTTTTGAAATCTGTACACTCAGAGGATTTTGTTAGTACTTGGATGGATACATGTGGCAAAATAAGAGCTATATGAACTATCTGGAATTTTCCTTGACTTTGAATAATTTGTTTAGAGTTGGAAACATTTTATTTAGTAGAGGTCTTTTTTGCTAATAGTTTTGTTTTTTCCCCAGTACTATATGGTATATGGAAAGTTTGATTTTCTTCTTTCCCTATTTCATGGTTAATGGATTTTGCTTTCTCAAGTTAAATTGTATGTCTTTCTCCTATGACGTATTTCTAGCTTCAGGGAATGTAGGCTCCTTTGGTCCACTAATATTAGTAATCATCAGTGATGTAATCCTGTTTCATTTCTGCTATGGATCTATATCATAGTTATAACTTCTTATCCATAAAGTTGTGTTTAGCTAAGCACTCATCTCTACTATTTTCTGTATGAATATCTTTGCATTCCTGAACCTGATAATCATATGTATCAAAAATTCCTTTTCTCATACAAATATTCTGGATCATTATGAAAATGTGTAGTTTTATTTTTAATATAACTAAGTTTATTTTATCATCTTTATTAGAGAAATAGGTGTTCTTTATGATTCTAGAAATGTTTAAGCATTACCATATGGTAATCTTGAAAAGAACATCAGTAGTAATGATTAGAGTCACTTTATTTGATGCCTAGCAACAGCAAATGCAAAGATTTTTCAGTTGTTTTCTTTTCTTTTTTATGTATTTGGTAGCGAGTCTCATTATTTAGCTCAGACTTGTAGTGTTCCCCCTTTTTCAGTCTCCCCAGCTCTGGGATTACAGGTGTGTGCCACCACACCCAGTATCAGTAGCCAGCTTGGCGGGCCTGGGTGGTGGGGCTGTTTCAGCATGAGGTGCCGGGGATTGAACTCTGGACCCTGTGCTTCATGCCTAAGCAGGCTCTTAGTCTGCTGAGCCATCTCACTGGTGCTGTTTTTCTTTTACTAAAATAATTTCCATAAAAGCTAATCATCATAGCTTTTGGTTTCTTTTCCTCTGACTGGTTGTAGATAAATTCACTTAAAGTTTTCTGAGCAGTAGACCTTGTTTATTTTACATAGAAATTTAACAATATTTATTTATATTGAGGATGTTGGCTTGACACTGTAATTAAATATATAAACAGCTCTGGACAAAACCGGCCAAGCTGTATGTCCTTGAGATAGACTTTAGTAAAAAGAGTATATATGCTCCAAAGTGAAAAGCCGCATTCATGTCTTCTCCTAGCATGTGACTAGCCATGACACTTCTTTGACACATACTTGCATCATCAGGAAATGGGAGCAATTATCACAACATTACACGTATATTTATTAGTTATAAGGCACAATGTGCTTATTTTTACAAAATCTAAAAAGATAATAAAGTAACAGAGAGATGAAAGAATCAGGCGTGGTTATACTGTTTTTCTCCAATTAGTAATATGTATGATTTTATATGCTATTTTTTTGGATTTCATGAATATCTTTTCTAGAAGGCTATAACTTTTCCTTTCTCTGGCCTGCTTCTCTTGACAGATGCGTGTACAACTATCACTTAACCCCTTCCTCTTTCTCCACATTGAAGAGCATATTGTCCATGTTGAAGTGAGCATATTTTCAAATTTATTCTAAGTTGCTATATGGTTTATCTAGCTTTGTATCTGTCAGTATGCCAAGCAGCCAACAATGACAGGCATCACTGTGGCTTGTTAAGTATACATTGCCTGTGGATGGATGGGCATCTCTGTAGGAAGCAATAACAGCAGCGACAGTGATCATCTCTCCTGCCCATCTCCTGTTGCAAGTACTTTATGTCCTATATGTCTCAGTATACCATATGCTCCATAATGTAATACAGAACACACTCTCTTACATTCCAGTCTGCCTTTAGTGGGATATTAAGGGTTAGGTAGGTTAAATGGCTCAAAGACACAAGGCTTGGAACTGGTGAAGTATCATATTGATAGCAAGGCCAACATTTTAAATCAGTTCCTGTCTGTGCTAATGGGTGGGGCTGGAATTCCAGAAGATGGCTGGGGTGACAAGGCGTACTTGGCTAGGTTTCATTTTTCTGTGGACCAAACCCCCTTCCTAAAATTGGGTGCGAGAAATGAGCCTTGGTGGAAAAAAGGGAGTAGAGCTACAGTCTAAAGATTAAAATGCAGTATGCTTTCGTTAACTTATGGCTGCATATTAGCAAATTAATCTGATGTTCCAGTTGGGCAAGAGTTTAGCAAAAATACAACATCCTCAGGGCATTTGACTTAGAGGAGAGATAAATGTTCACTCTAAAAATCACATAAAGGGAGGCTGAGGCTGGAGGATCGGTGTGAGTTCGAGACCAGCCTGGGCTACAAAAGTGAGCGCAAGGCCAGTCTGAACTGCATAGTGAGACCCTGTCTCAAAAAGACAAAAAAAAAAAAAAATCACATAAAGTTGAAATCATTAGGAAAGAGGCTCCTGGTCAGTGGTATGATGAGAGTTTGTAATAAAGGAATCCATGTACAGCAAGGAGAGCTAGCATTTGCATACAATTGACTCCGCACATGAAAGCGAAACCACAACAAAACCATTAAATATAGTTGTTTCTGTCATTCATTCCTCATTCCACTAATTCAAAAGCCAGAGGAACACATCAGAATTTGTCTCAACTTCTCCAGGATATTTTTTCAGGTAAAGTATCTCAAAAATTTGGCAAATCTTAACAGAAAAACATGCGTGTTGAAAGTGCTGGACTGATAGTTTAACGGACTAACGCTCTTGCTTAGGCAAAGCACGGCGGCCGGCATTTGAACCCCAGCATGCCGTGCTGGCCCTTTTCCCAGGGTACGCTGAAATGGCGACTGAGACTGGGCATGGTGGTGCACGCCTGTAATCCCAGGGTGTGGGAGGCTGAAAACAGGAGGATCACTATGAGTTCCATCTGTGTAGTCAGAACCTGCACTAAATATATTAAAGAAAAAAAAAAAAAAAAAAGAATGAGTGTTGAGGGAAGAATGGAAGCCCACATCCGCTGTGTGATAGACATGCCGTGAGTAAGCAAACGAGATTAACAGCAATGAAGGAAATCCACACACAACAGTGTGAAAGGGGATCGGGCGTCTATGGCGACATTTAGTTCTCCAGTGCTACACGAGTGCAGATTACAGCACACCTGCAGCCAGAGCTGCTGTTTATTATTATTTGGCCTGCATCTATTTCTTTTATGGGTGTGTGGACAATTCTGCCTTACATCTAAACAGTTGTGAACAAACATTTTCCTTTCCAATTGTAGGCAGACGTGCAACCAACTGGCAGTTATGGCCGAGGAGGCAGCAAAATGCTTAGGAAGATTCATGAAGGCATTAGGAAAGAGGGCCCTGCTGCCTCCCTCTTTTTTTATCTCGTCCTATGGATTTTGCTTCTTTAGTTCTTCTGGCCTCTTTGCACCTCTCCTTGTTTCCATCACTACCGCCTCAGTCCAAGCTACTCTTTTCTTTCAACTGGACCATGGCAATATCTGTACAATGGGTTCCATTCTTGCTCTTACCCAGTTCATCCTCTGAATGATAGTGTCCACTCTTTATTTTAAACAGGAAAAACAAAAAGAAAATACAAGAACAGAGACAGAAACAAGGCGATATACAAAAACATAAATGGTACAGAATTTCAAAACAAGAAAAGTAACACTAGTTGTTATATTACATATCATTATTGTCAAATTTCTGTCTTAGGTTGCCAGGCATAGGTGTGCCAAATTGATAAGACAATTAAACAGTAACTTCTCCTTTTGATAAATCTTAATTTTTTTCTTGTCCTTCTTTACTTTTTACTTTATTTTAAAAAGAATATAATAATAATTGATAAGACATTACAACCAGTACTTATTTAAAAGAACAAGATGAAAGGTATCCAGCAGTGCTTTTCATATTTCACACTGCTATCCTCAATGTAGTAGCTCAGATTACAGATAGTAACATACAGAGTGAGTCAAAGTAGGACGTTTAAACACTAACTGCTACTTTCATAAAACAGATGGAGATTAGTAGTACAATCATCTCAGCTATCATGTCTGTAGATACACTTGCATGATTTTATTTTATTTTTTTAAGAATTTTATTTATTTATTTTTTATTGTTCCAGAACTTTTGTTTGTTTGTGTATTTATTTTTATGGCTGGCTCTGCCTGTCCCGAGGGCAGGGCTGGCGCAGCATCTGGTGCCAGGGATCGAACCGCGGTCCCTGCAGCCGCCTGCAGGTGCTTTAGACCACTGAGCCATCCTGCCAGGCCCCACTTGCATGATTTTAGTACTTCCTTATTTTCCCTATCTTTAAGGTCCATTAGTAGCTTTCCATTGTATTTAAAGAAAATATAATTAAAACAGTCAAATAGCAGACATATCTGGACACCACTCTTTTTTTCCAACCTGCCACATGTCTTCTTTATTCTTTCTTGCCCAGCTATAGTTGAAGACCCACTTGGACACAGGGTTTTGAAATACTGTTCCCCTACTGTATCCTTTATCAGCTCAACTCACCCCTTTCTCCCTGATAATGGCTCAGATTAGCTTTTTCTGACCTTCTGAACTAAGTCAGATTTCTTAATATCAGAAAATGCGCAACTGAAATGAATACAGGTGCTAATCAGAAGAAGTATAAAGGGCCAGAACATAAATGACAAAATTCAACATTTCTAAGAAATGTAGAGTTGCAGATTGAAACAACAATCATATTCCATCTTAGTCCAGAGAGAAATTTGGAAGACATCAACACCGAAAGCTGGTGAGGCTGTGGTGGAGTGTGGGTGTGAGACGAACTATGCCATAGTGTTGATACAAGGCTGTGGTGGTACAGCCCCTGTTCAAATCAGTATGGAGACTCCTCAAAAAACAATTAGCTAGAAATAGAAGTTGCATTTGACTTTCTTATTCCCCTTGTGGGACCAGGGTTTGAACTCACGACCTTGCACTTGCCAGGCAGGCACTTGTGCCATGCCCCTATATATCTTCTTGAAGAAATTAAAGGCATCATACTAGAGTGCTACTTGCTTATCTATTTTTATAACAGCATAATTGGTGATAGCTAATTCTTGGAAGTGACCTGTATGACCATGAACAGATTAATGGATTTGTCCATATCTAACACACATTTATGACAAAAACTCTGAAGAAAATAGGTGTAGAAGGACCTTTCCTCAGTCTTGTAAAACAGATTTCAACAGCCAGCATTGTATAAAATGGATAAAAAAATGAAAAAAAAAATTCCCTCCAAAAATAAGGACCAAGAGGAGAATGGCCACTATGTCCCCTCCTGCTTAAACCAGTTTTTGAAACATTAGCCACAACCACCAGGCAAGAAAAAGAAGTTAAATGGACCTTCATAGGAAAGGAAGAAATCAAATTATTAGTACTCTCAGATGATGTCATCTTCTACACCAAAAGCCCTAAATTTCTCCAGGAGGACTTCTTGAATTAATGACCATGCTGAACAATGTAGCAGGATACACAAAAATCAATAGGATGCCCACACACAAATAGTGAACTTCCACAGAAAGACACTTGGGAAGCAATATCATTCACAGTAGCATAAGGAAAAGTTAACTATGTAAGAATTTAGCTAACGAAGGAAGCGAGAGAGAAATCTAAATTATAAGTAAAGAGCAAAATGAAAGACAGGTAACAGGAAATAGGAGGACAGATGTCTCTCAAATGGGAAGGAGACTAAGAAATGGAGGGGGGAGAGGGAGGGTAGGGAATGAGGAAGAAGGGAA
>PVJA010004156.1:0-20442 GCA_004027025.1 Myocastor coypus | reverse complement strand
GCTGTATCAAAATATAGATAGCATTCTTCACAGAGCCCAAGAAAATAGTCTTAAATTTCGTAGGGCCTCAGAAAAGCAGAAATAAGATTTTGTCCACTGGGAAGGAAAAACTGGGATGAGGAAAAGGACAAAACAGAGAATGGAAAAAGATATATTTATGTATGTACGCAGGATAGCTTGGATAATTGTACTGACAATTTCCTCTGCTCCACTGAAAGCAGCAGCTAATGTTTAAATTTTTTCTTTGTCCAATTTTGCATGTTTATATCTGTAATCTAAACAACTAATTCGAAGATATTATGTAATACATCATGCATTGTCCAATTGCTATTATTTTGTTTGGTGAAACTCTGCATTGTTTCTAATGCTTTTTCTTGTTCTTTTACCATTCTGCATTCTCTTCAAAAGATAAGAAAGAATAAAATAAGGATAACAACAGCAATCCTGAGTAATAAGAGCAGAATAGGAAGCAACACATTACCTGACTGGAAATAACACTAACATGCCCTGGCGATGCAAACAGCATGATGCTGGCGCAAAACAGACCCAGGGCTCATGGAACGGAATCTGAGCTGCAGACATATTCAACACCTGATCTTTGACAAAAAGGCCAGAAAGCATGGTGGAGGAAGGATGGCCTTGTTAGAAAATAGTGCTAGGAAATCTGTCTGTCCACATGCATAACATTGAACCTAGAGCCATGTTTCTTATCATGTTCTAAAGTAAAATAAAAATAGACCAGAGTTAAATATTGCCAGAACCAGTTAACCTATTCGAAGATAAAAAAAGAAAACAACTTTTGAAACATAGCTATACGCAAGGACTTCATGACCAGTCCTGTTGCAAGAGAAATAATAGCAAGCGTCAACAAGTGGGACCACATCAAATGAAAACTTTCTACACAGCAAACGAAATAACCAACAGCCTTCGTAGACAACCCATATGTAACCCCAGCACTGGGGAGGCTGAGACAGAAAGATCACTAGAAATCTGAGCTGCATAGTTGAGAGCCTGTACCAAGTAAATAACTAAGTAAATAAATAAATAGATTTAAAAAAGTAGACAACCCACAGAATGGGAAGAATATTTTGCCAGCTACAACTGAGCCAGGAGTCTAAGACCTAGAATATATCAAGAATTTAAAACTATTAGATTCTCCCAAATAAAAGTCCCAAACCAAAAGAAGCAGGTGAAATGAAGGGGCACTTCTCAGTAGAAGTGATGGAAATAGCCAATAAGTATTGACTATTGTTCAACTTTGTTAGCCATTGGAGAAACGAAAATTAAAACAACATTGAGATTGCATTTATACCAAATATAATGGCTGGGGTCAGTGAGGGAGCTCAGTGGTCTAAAGCGCCTGCTTAGGCAAGCTTAGGCAACCACAGGGACCATGGTTCGATCCCTCGCACCACATGCTGCACCAGCCCCTCCCCTAGGGCAGGCTGAGCTGGCCATAACATAAGTAAACAAACAAACAGATAAATAAAGTCTAAAAAAATTTAAAAAATGACCGTCATCACAAACAAAAAAAGAGTGATAATAAATATTGGTGAAAGAGCTGGGAATATATCTCAGTGGCCCAAGTGCCTGCCTGGCCAGCAGAAGGTCCTGAGTTTGATTCCAGGTACCAAAAATCACAACAAAAAAAGTACTGATGAGACTGGTAAAAAAAGAACTCCCCTCCTCTTCTGATGGGAATGGAAACTCATACAAAGATCATAGGAATTGCTTGAATCTAAAACTAAAGGTTCCACTTGACTCAGCTATTCACCTTCTAGCTTTTTTCTCCAAAGAGTTCAAGATATGTTGCGTCAGCACATGTATAGCAGTTCTTGTAGCAGCTAAACCCATCGTAGCTAAATCTTAGAAATGGTCCACATGTGCATTGGCAGGTGAGTGTATTTATATATAATGGAATACTATTCAGCTATGAAGAATGAAAAATTTGAGGCACTTGTAGGAAGGCACACACCTTGAGAGCATACACACCTGGAAGGCATGATGTTAAGTGAAGCAGATCAGATGCACATGCTTAAATAGGGTATGGTGCATGCTGGTACATTTACAGCATAAGTGCTGGGTACATCTATGCTGGTTTGTGTGTTCCTGTTACGATTTCAGTTTTGAGTTGCTGTGTAGACAGAATATTCACAAACTTTAGGGTTCTCCATGTAGATTGTCTATGCACACCAATTCTTATTGACTACTTATTGGTCCTCCATCATAAAGTTGTGTATAACTTTCTGTGTTTTCATAAGTAAATACTGTCCCCAGAGTGGGTGTAGCACTCATACCTGTAATCCCAGAAGTGCTTAGACTCATAGTCCCGGCCTTGGATCATGAATCAACCACAAACTGTAGAACCATGCCCCAATGGCTGCATGAGCTTTGGGGGAGGACTACATACAAACCATAACAGCAGCCCTTTTGGGGAGTGATTCTAGTTCAGTAATGAGTTTAAAACTGAGAAAGAGTTCTTTTGTCTGATAGAGCTTGACATAACTCAGAGTTCTTGTGTACCATCTTTCTACTCTAAAAAAGATTATTAAATGAATCTCATAAATACAAATTGAGTTTTCCAAAGTGGAGCTAAACTTTATTCCCTCTACCTTTGTGGATTTTATGTCACTGACACAGAAAATAATGGAATATAAGTTAAATTTTATTTAAAATTTATTGAACAGATTACAAATATATTGACATTCAGAATTTTGTTCACAAAATGACTGAGTAAGGCAGGAAACAGAAAGAGTAGAGTTCTGTAAAACAGAAATGGCATGTCTAAACTCTGCATTTGCTCACTTATTAAAAAAAGAAAAACATTTGTAGGGGATTCATATCCAGAGTATCTAAGAAGTTCAGGGTAATTAGAAGGGAACATACATGAAATAGAGAAAAAATGGTTCAAGGACAGAAATTACAAATTTATAGAAGACATGTGTGATTGACACATAATAGTGATAGTGAATGATAATAACATTTATTAAGCATTTATTTGTGTGAGAGTTTGCATTTGGTGGTTAATGTTCTTATTGTCTAATCCCTCATAAGGCAAGCTTTACAGAGGGGCAGCTGAGTCACAAAGAGTTAATATATTCTTGACAACTTGTATACAAGTGGAAATTTGACTTTAAAATTTATATGCATAGGGGTGTAAATAGCAGTAGTTACTGGATAAATGCGTATTATAGTGATAATGAAGTCCTATCACAGTCTAATCTGTAAGCATGTGAACAACAAATACTGCAAGTGCTGAGGAGCCTAGAAGGGTGAAAGGAGATTTTTAAATTTGATGATTGCAGTGTGAGGGGCTCGATTATTTCAGAGGGAAGCTTACAGTTTTCATGGAACCCAGGCATGCTAATGTGGGTGTCATGGAGTTCTATACTTGGTCACACGCCAGAGAGGCCTCTCAAGTTTATGGACCTTGGTCATGTATCCGGTTGCTTATTATATCTGTGGTAGGATGCATAGAGGTGAAAGTACCATCTATTTCCTGCTGGAGGAATGTGAATGCCTTCATATATTCTTAAGGTAGTATCCTACGAGATACTCAGCAGATATTAACTGTAGTTCATGTTTAGAAATACGAATAACTATCAGAATTAGCTGAATAATATATTACTGTGCAATATGATAATACTGTTTGAAACAACAACCATAAGTGTAGCAAAAAGAAAAAAACTGATTCTAAACCACACATGTAACTTACTGTGTGTTTTCCTGGATATGCTTATATGCAAAACAGGTACATTAGTGGATAGAAAATTCTCAGAAATAATTACTAATAAAGACAGAAAAATGATATTGGGCATAGGAAATAGAGAGGATAATAATGATAGTAATAATCATGAGGAGGGGGAAGAGAACAAGATGAAACTTTCACAGACTGCTATTGAAAGCATGGCATAAACATCAGCACAGGCATAAATTTTATGTTTTGCTTCTTGCTCTATCCCAAGTCACTAAATCACTGTCTGGGAAGTGATAGATGTTCTGATAAATAAGATGTGAAAGACAAATGAATGTATAATTAAGAAAAATCATCACCTCAGTTCCATCTACCTGGAATAGCTGGACTCCAATGAAAATTGTTGTCCCTTTCTCAAGTGTGTGTGTGTGTGTGTGTGTCTATATAGGCACCAGGCCAGTTGCCCATTTAAAGACAGAAAAGTGAATCGAGTTCATTGTTTGATCCCTGGGGCTATAATGTGCTTGGGTAGATTGAGTGAAAAACAACTAGTTCCATCCAGCAACAGAGAGTATAAAAAAAGGAATTTGAAAGACAGAGTTGAAACAGAGGAAAGAGGCCTGAATATGCATTCAGTTTTCAGGCACTTGACTGAGTTCTCGCTTTGTGTCAATTCCTCGTCTAGCTGTAGGAGGCACAGTGAGGAGTGGAACTCCTACACCCAGAGAAATGAGCATTATTTGAATAATCACACAACGGAAAGGAAAAGGCAAAATTGCTTTTGTGGTAATTATTCTCTATAAGAACTTATGAAAAAGAATGAAGCAAAAATGGCATGTGAATCCACACTCCAACGATGGTTTTTCTGAAGAAGAGGAGGGAAGTTCAGAGGCTTAGGGAACTTTAATTAGTAAGTGGTTGGGACATGGTGCAGAGTCACTGTGTGGTGTAGAAATGTAAGCAGACAGAGTGACCTTGAAGGCTTTTTATTCCCAGGAATTGAAGGTGTCCAAGTGGAGGTTACATGGTCCATTTCGTATTCTAAAATGGAAGTTCCTGGATACCCTGTGCAAGGGAAGACAGAGGGGAAGGACTGGGTGCAAGAGGTCGTGGGGTTGACCCGGAAGTCCGTGCGAGAGGCAGAGCCTCATTTCAGTAGAGACAGAGACCAGCGATGAGTCCAAGTCCACTAAGGAGGTCACATTAAGGGAATTTGGGTGGACTGAGTGTCTGGAGTGGAACAAATAAGAACAGAGTTGATCAGACACATGGCACCGTTCTGAAATCTCAACTATAAAGAGAAGATGATAAAAGCAGCTTGAGATACTTTTCTTAAATGTATAACGATATTATTGACACATAAGGCAAAGAAGTCTACATTTTTGGGATGCATATGGTATAGATAAAAATGATATAAAGTCTGTGATTTCCTTTAAAACCAGAAAAGGATATAAGTGGAAAATCTTGATAATTGCTGCATCTAGAGAATGTTATAAAGAGGTGCGCTGTTCTCTCTGATTTTGTGCATATTTTGAACATTTCATAGTTTGGAAAAAGTAACCAGAATGATAGGGACATTTTGTTAGGAGACAAATTTCAAATAGACTTTTCCCTAGTGAAAAGAGTCCCCTAATGTTATAATACATGTTTCAGAGTGTTAAGAAAAATCAAAATCATAACTTATCTAGGCCTCTAGACCTTCATGATTATTAATTATTGATGAAGGAGCGGTTTACTTACTGTCATACATGGAAGAATTGTGAACTTTCTATTTGTAGACTACTGGGAAAAGAAGATCCAAAGAAGAAAATTCAACCTATAAAGCAGTGGTGAAGTGAGAAATTGAAGCACTGTGAGTAAATTTAAATCAAGATTACTTATCTGTGCCACCCTGTGGAAAGGCAGGAGTCTCCTGGATCAGAAACAACATGGTAGGAGCCAGTGAGATAGCTCAGTGGACTAAGTGCTTGCTTAGGCAAGTTCAGGGACCAGGTTCGATCCCTGATACCATGTGCCAAGCCAGACCTGTGCCCATGTGTGCTGAGCAGGCCATGGTGGCGCACGCCTGTAATCCCAGAGCTGGGCTGGCTGAAAACAGGAGGATCACTACGAGTCCAAGCTGCATAGTGAGACTCTGTACCAAATATACTAAAAAATATCATGCTGAATCTTAGCATGAATGGCACAGTCTCTTTGTGAGCTACTATTGACAGGGCTGTGCTTAAAAGGCGCCGTAAACCATGAATCACAAACTACATTCATATGAAATTTTGTCAATTTTATTGACCTGAAAAGACCATAGAACTCCAGATCCCAGTTTAAGAGATGTCATCACAGGAAGCTACTTGGTGTTCTAAAAGGAATCATCCAGTTCTCTTCACGAAAACAGCGAAACCAAAGGCCCTGTCAAGATCCAGCGTCAGGGTGATGTTGAGCTTGCTTTGAACTGCTGGAACTGTGTGAGCTGAGTGTGGACCCAGGAAGACGACGGTAAATTCTAAGTCTTATTAGAGCTTTTAAGAAATGATGTATATCGAAAATGGCCAGAGACATGGGCGCACTGTTTCATTTCGCCTTTGGTTTGACAGTTTTTGTTAAAGAAGAACATTATAATATATCTCCATCCACATGATCTGCCAGATCTGGAGCCCTGAAACTCCAAACTAACTGTGAAAGCTAAACATTTTTAATCAATTCAGGACATTGAGGCAGCGAGGTAACCTAACTAAATACTCAGAGTGGAGACCTTCTAGAGCTGCTTCAGAAAGTAGCCAAAGTAACAGGATAAGTATATTTGAAGCTATAGGGACTATTTTGAAGGTGATTAATTACAAGTTGTACCTTAGTGTAATAATATCTTTAAAACTTTTAAAATTCACCGTGAAGCTTTTTTGTTTTAATAGTACTTTGTCAACAAAAGAGGAGAATATCCCAAGGTCACTAAGTAGATCCTCCAACTCCAATGAAGCAGTTTAACACCGGAAAACTTAAGAGTATAATTCACTGCCTTAACAGATCATGCAAAAAGAAGAAAAAGCATATCTAGATGTGAAAAATAATTAGAAGAAATCATTCAACACTATTCATGGTGCAATTCTTGGCTAACAATGAATAGGAAGGAACTTCTTTATCTTGGAGCAAGAATTATAATCGTTAGTGAGGCAGAAGTGTTCTGAAGAAAATCAGAATTAAGATCAGCATGCTGATTTCTTTCACTGCTCCATCTTGGCATTGTTCTAGAAATCTTGGCTGAGAAAAGACAATACAAAGCAACACAGAAGGAGATTAATTCAGGAAGCAGCTTTGACTCAAAGGCACTTCACAATGAATAGGTGGCTAATATCATAAATACCATTATTCACCTCTTGCTCACAGTAACAGAAACCCATAGAGTATCTAGAAATAAATCTGATAGAGGACATGTAAAGCTTGTGTGGAAGAAATTGTAAAACGTCAAAGTGGGGCAAAGTTGGAAGTAACCTAGATATATTATATAATACAGGTGTTAAGATTTATTATCTTAAATTGCCTGATTAATGTGCAATCTAGTGCAATTTTTGTAAAGTTACCAATAGGATTTTTTGTGTAAGCATGGAAAATGGTATTAGAGTTCGTACTGTAAAGATAGTTTTGAAAAAGAATTGCAAATTACTTGTAGGGCTCATTAGTTGGTTTTAATGATTAGAAAACCTGCTGTGGACACAACGATACACATATTGACCCAAACCCAAACCAAACCAGATGAAAACAAAAAATCCACAAAACCAGATGTATAGGCATTTATGATAACTCGGTACTTGATTATAAATCAGCAGGCAAGACAAACAGTATTCATGGAATGGTACAGAGGCAACTGATTATCCACACAGAAACGAAAAGGCCTCTGCCTAGTTAACTTGCACAGCACATTGTGCATACATGTTAAGTTGATACCAAAAGTCTTAAACTTTCAGAGGAAAATATAGGAAAAGTATCGTTTGACCTAGAGGACAGTGAAGTATTTCTCTAAAAAGATACAGAAAAGACAAAGCCTAAAGGAGACATTAGGTGTTTGACTACATTTAAAGTAACATGAAATTCTATTTGATTGGAGCCATGATGGATGGAGCTAGCATAGGCTGGGGGAAGGAGTTGGCAGCTCACACACTGGAAGTGTGCCCAAGGACCACTACAACTCAGAAAGAAAAAGATAAATGACCCAGTGGTAAAGGAAGCTACGGAACAGGGCAGTGTAGCGAAAGAAACAAATTGCAACCAATAATTGAAACACCATTTCATACCCACTCATTAGAATTTTCAGAATGTAAAATGTGATGCGTAGACAGGAAGCTAGAGACTGTGATGTTCATGGCTGGTGGGGCAGGGACTGGCACAGAGGCTGGGAGCAGGAGGGGACCCAACACCGGGCCAAAGTAGAAGACCCAGGATGAACTGGAAAACACGTGCACAGGCAATGCCATTGGTTTGGGACACTAGGATCTCATAGCACCAGCTAGTCTGAGAGCAGGAAGGGAGGGAGTCAGCGGTAAGGGATGAACTGACTCAAAAATTTGTGCTTTTAATAAAATTTAAAGAATGCCCAGAGAAAATGTGCAAAGCCATAGACACTGAAATTTGTTGGGAACATCAATGCACGTGGAATGTTATATTATTCTTTGCATCTTTCCAGGTGACTGAAAACTTTTGAACCTTTAAGTACCTATCTATCTATCTATCTATCTATCTATCTATCTATCTATCTATCTATCTATTTATTTTAGGGAAGGGACTACAGGGTATTCAGGGTCTTACTACTAGATCAGACTTGTAGTGATTTGCCTGTTTACACCCCCCAAGAGCTGGGATTACAGATGCATGCCACCATACCCTGTCTCAGTTGCCTTCTTAGCGTGCCCCGGGGAATGGGATTGGCATGGCAGGTCTGAAGATTGAACCACTGGCCTTTGTGCCTGCTTGCAGGCCTTTTAATCCACTGAGCTATTTAGCTGGCCCTTAGCATTTATTTATTTAAAGAAAAGAGTCAAGAGGAGAGACTTGACGGCAGAAATGGCAAAAAACTTTAAGGATTCTGGGGTGGGCGCATTCCTGAATTTCATTTCCCTCAGGAGCTGTAACACATTATCTGTCTCTTCTCTTACATTTTTCCAGAAATGTCACCTCTGTGGGCCTCTCTTTGGCTTCCACTGTGTTTTTTTTAACTCCCTTCCCCAAGTTGCTCTTATTTTGAAAAGTTACCATTACTTAACATACGACATATTGTTTGTATTAATCTTGCCTATTGCCTGTGTATCACCCCGGAATGTGAATTCTTCACAGCAGGAGTATCTGTTTGATTTACTGTCTATCCTTAGTGACTAGACAAAGCCCTGACACAGAGCAGCCTCTCAATAAATATTTGTTAAACAGCTGAAGACAAGAAGTCAACAGTTTTGACCCCAGGAGATAGAAGGATGCAGTATAATTAAGAGACCCAAGGGGATGGTTAGTGTAGGCAGAATCTTGTGTTTTCATGGGAAGGTGCAGACAGAGAGGGGAAGATGGCGTACCTTAAAGAAAGGCCAGCGGACACTGGGCAATCAGGGAAGAGAAG
The DNA here is from genome assembly GCA_004027025.1 of Myocastor coypus. Classification (NCBI taxonomy): domain Eukaryota; kingdom Metazoa; phylum Chordata; class Mammalia; order Rodentia; family Myocastoridae; genus Myocastor; species Myocastor coypus. The sequence goes on along the minus strand of PVJA010004156.1, from coordinate 11,158 downwards.
GACACACAGGACAGATGAAAATGAAACAGACTTCAGCTGAGAACTGAGCCCAGTATTTACAAGTAGCTGCACTTGACTGTCAGTCCTGCCGATGAAGCTGACCAGGCATAGAGTACCTGGCTTAGTAAGGAAATTCCCTAAATGTATTCTCTCATGCTTTGAAAACCAAACAAAGCTCAAAAGAACAGTTTAGTGTACTGCAAAAGTCATACTCAATCTCAGAGAGGAAGTACATGCTGCCGTTTTATCTGTGGGCTGTGACAAATCTAAGCGACTATTGCTGGTTCCCAAACACTGGATGTGACTCATCTGCTGTTGATTGTTGATTGTGTAGAGGGAAGAAGATTAGCTCTTAGAGTTAAAAATAATAACAGCCATGTTCAATGTGTCTTCATTGAATACTATGATGTTCAAGAGAGCTAAGGAATAATGCTGTTGTAATTTCTTATGTGTTAGATTTCTGTTATTATATTTTACCTGCATTGATGTTTGCATGCTATGGGCTGAAAAGCTTCTTTAGGTGACACTGGGCCAGGAGGTCTTCAATTTTAATGTATATGGTTCAGCTGGCAAATTTGGTAAAATTCCTGTCTTAGTCCTCACCTGAGATAGACATAGGACTTCTGGGAAAGAGTTGGCCCAGGTATCTGAATTGCATACAATTAGACTGAATGGTTTTAGGACACATGTTCTGGGACAACACTTAGGAAGAAAGTCCCTTAGATAACGCTGTTTTATGTGATCACTTCACTCTTCTTGTGTATGAGTTATATATATCACTGTGTTGGAAATAATCCCTATGAGTACCACAGGTAGGACAAAGTCTCCAGTTTAGGAGCCGTAAGGCATCACACCTGCAATAAAGAAAAGAGGCACAGGAGTTAAACGTGTTTCCAGAAGAACCAGGAAATCTAACCTAAATTGAGATACTAATGAGAAGCCAGATGAAAGAGCATGTTCATTGGTTTCCTAGGCAGATCGCCACACGCTGGGTGGCTGTAAAGCAGCACCATGTACTGTCTTCTTCTTCGGGAGCACAGAGATATGGAGTGAATCCTGACGACCAGTGCCTGAACAGCTCCGGCGTTAAAGCTGCACTTGGCATGTGGTGGTTCACGGATCCCCCTTGCAGCCTGCACATCTTCCTGTTGCTCTCTGTTCTGTCATCCTGTTGCCTGTTCAACGTCTTTCACCTTTCTCTTACAAGGCCATCGCAAATAGATTTAGAGCCCACCTGGAGAATCCCTGGTAATCTTCCTTTCGCAAGACTCTCAACCTAGGCACAGTTCCTTTTACCATTGACAGAATTTAAGGGTGAGCTATAACAGGCTCTCTTTGGGTGCCCTTTTCAGTCCAGGACATGCATTTTAGAAACCTGCAAATATAGCAAAGCTTTGCCTTTTCCTTAAATTCCCCTTACATAACTTAGATTCTTAAGTGTTACAGTGAACTGGTAAATACCATGCTTGGGGACTATACCGGAAGTGATTTACAAGAATAGACGACAGAGTGCCACAGTGCTACTTTTCTTGCATGAAGAAAAATGGTGGTGCGGAGATGTGATCAACCTCTTGTAGTAGCAGCATTTTAGCCCTTGAGTGGACAAGGAGCTTCACTTGATTGCTGTTATATGGGAATCAGCAATATTGTCCTAGTTTCTATTGGGCACTGGTTACTGCATTAGACACAGGGCGAGGCAGAAAGACGGAGCCCGTCTTTAAAGAACTTAAAAGTCTCTCCTACAGGATGAAGAAATGGACTTTGAATATTGCAGCCTGTTAATCTGCAGCACGAGGGCCCAGAGGGTGCAGTGAACCTACCTCAAAACTCTCAGTAGGTCTTTCTCTCATGAATCCTGAGTAAAATTTGGTTAGAGAAGAAAGTGGGAAATATGAGCAGGGACAGGCTGTTAGAACAACATGGTTAGTGACAATAGTCTGGATTCCCCTTAGACCACGTTATAGTGTGTATTTAGATTCCCCTCACAATCTTATGGGCACAGGCAGGGATTTGGGGAGGTAGCTCAATTAGGGGACATTATAGCTGACTTGTTTTAGGAGGTAGCGTTTGGATAGAAGAAGTAGGTTGCTGGGACATGGCTTGGATAGGCTTAGATAACCCTCTACCTCTTCCCTTGTCTGTGTCTGTCTGTCTGTCTGTCTGTCTGTCTGTCTGTCTGTCTGTCTCTGCTGGCGGCCATGTGTTGACCAACTATTTCTCTGTGATGCTCCTGTCCCACCCCATCCTGCCTGAGAACTCTGAACTGAAACCTCTACGAACTGGGAGCCAAAATCAACCCCTTTCCTTGAACTGTGGAGTGGGGATTATCCGTGGAGTCCCAGACAGTGGCTAAGAGAGACCAGTACTGGGTGGAGTGAAGTTTAGTACAAGGCTAGGGGTAGACCTCACTAATGGTGGTTAAGGGGCTTTTCTCAAAAGATCTACCATGCAAATCTGCAGCCTGGGTGCCAAGGTTAGACTTGCCGGGAGGCTCCGATGTTGCTCTGTGTGATGCTTTCCTGTTCAATTTACAGGCTTTTGAGGTACTTGTGGTTTGAATATCACCATGCACCTCATTCTGAGACTCAGATTTTTCTTTTCCTTTATCCCCATTTCTAAATTCTCCTCCTTCTCAGAATGAATGCTTTGGCTATTGGGATGGAGACTGCCCATTAATGGCTGTTCTCACTCTGAAAGCTACAGAACAAATTTTCACTTGGTGTGGAGCTTTTCCCATTTAAAGGCTTCCCTGTCTCTATATGCCTTAAATTCCGGTGCCTGAATAATCTCCCCTTGTCATTTTCAATCATCTCACTCTGCTTCAGACGCTGAAGTGGCTCTTGATACTTCAATGCAACACATCGGGACGCGTCTCCTGGGTCGTCAGGCGCTTCGCAGGTCCTGTCTGCTGGGCCTGCGCCCCTGCTCCAGGCAGGCGTCTCCTCTCCAGCCCTCTTCCCACCTCTCTTCCTGTTTATAGGCTCTGGCATCTGGAAACCTATTTCCTGTATCTGCCAGAGCATTCTGTGTATTTATTTCCCTTTCTAGAAAAAAAACAAAACAAAACAAAACAAAACAAAAAAAACCCCACAAAACTTTATGTTCTGAATTTTAAATAAGACTAAAACTACAGGGCTTTTTGTTCTTGTTTACAACATGCTTTTCTCATGGTATCAATATAATCGTCTTCTACTTGAAGCCAAAACACCTGTACTTCCTCTCTGCCTTGTTCAATTTTACTAATTTCTAAGAAGAACTACCAAATCAATTATATTCACATAGGTGAATCAATTCAGCTTTATCAGCTGAGACTTTAGGCACAGCACACTATTTTATAATTATTTAAAAATACTGATTTAAATATTAAATACAGGGTGTTCAGGGTCTTACTACTTGATCGAACTCTAGTCATCCACCTGTTTACAGCCTCCCAAGAGCTGGGATTATAGGCGTGCACCACCACGCCCAGTCCAATTGCGGGTCTCAGTGTGCCCTGGGGTCAGGTCCGGCATGGCAAGCCTGAGAATTGAAAGTCTGGCCCCTGCTCCTGCTTGCAGGCACTTTAGTCTGCTGAATATTTGGCTGACCCTAGATTTTTTTAGTGTAGTAAAAGAAAAATAAAGTTAATTTTGTTGTAGTGATGTTTTATTTTTTATTTTATTTTGTCTTTTTTTGAGACAGGGTTTCGCTATGCAGTTCAGGCTGGCCTTGAGCTCACTTTCATAGCCCAGGCTGGTCTCGAACTCGCACCAATCCTCCTGCCTCAGCCTCCCGAGCGCTGAGATTACAGGCGTGCGCCACCATGTCCGGCTTGTAGTGATGTTTTAAAGCAGTGAAATAATAACTGTGTCTTCCAAAGTTGCTAATGTACTTTTGTAGTGTAAAATATGGAAGAGGAAGGAAGAATTTTGGTAGGCCAGAAAGTTTATTTGACTTAAAGCAACAAGTTACAGATGTCAAATAGATAAAATATTATTCAAGTCTTTTACCGGTGCATTACTTTTGTAAATGATTTTTATTTTTTTCTTGGATAGTTGGTGTAACTCTGCATTGTTTCTTACAATTACATAGAAAATACCAAAATTATTTTTAACACAATGACAAATAATTAATTAAAATAATTAATAATTATTATTAGTAAATAATAATTAATAATAAATAAAATAATCTACAAAATTTTAGACAGCAAGATTCACTTTCACTGTTTCTGAATGTTAATCAATGAAAAATTACTTCTAATTCTTCATACATGAAGTAAAAATTTAATGTAACTCCATCCTTATTTCATAGGTATTTTGTAAAGATAACACTTAGCAAATCTATGAACTATTTTACATGATTAGGAGAAAGTGCCCAAAATTATTTAGCAGAAGACTTCCTATTGTCTCTGGTAACTATGAGTGTTTTCTAATGTCTTTTTGCATTATTTTTTAATTATTTAACTATTTTTATCCTTCTTCAGGAATTTTTAATGCAATGTGTGGTGAGCTCTGATTGTGAGAGTCTAAGTGATCGGCTCATGCTCACCTGCCCAGGGTCTGTCCCTGTTCCCTTCTGTCCCTACCATCTAGAGGGAGGGCTTATCTGAAGAGCCAGGGTCAATTCCATGGGCTTCATTATACTAATTATAGGGTCTGAGCAAACTCCTGGCAAGGAGAGACCTTGTTTCCTTTGCTTACCTTCACACACTCAGTGTGAGAATTGTAGCCTGACCTTTAACAGATGCTTATTAAACAGCAGCTGAACAAGCAAATGCCCAATTAGGGAAATACATCGTCTTTGGGTTCTTATTCCTCCTAGTATAGCTATCAGGGAAGAACCCTAAAATTCTCTCCCACGCGACTTCCCTAATGCTTGCAGATGCTTGGCACCCGCGCTACGCCTGCGACCTTTGAGCATCTGGCACTGTGGGTCCTCACCCTTCGTCCGGCCCAGCCCACGTGCAGTCTCGACATTGTGCCTAGAATGTCTGTCCTCTGGATAACCAGCGTGGTCACTGGGACAGCTGAGACTTTATTGGCATCTGTGTTTCTGTGAGAAAGTGAAGCAATTAGACTGATGACACCTGTTGACAGTGATTGTTTTTCTTTTCAGTGATTACAATACTTAAAATCGTGTAAAGAGCTAAGACACTTTATGTAGAGTCCACAGAACTATAGAGTAAAGAGAGCTCGTACCCTTAGTGTTCCCAGGGCTCAAAACAGTGCGCTCTTCCACTTTTCCTCCTGGCTATGTATTGTTGCAGGGGTGTGGCCATGGAAATATTTTTTCCTAGGCTAGTTTCTTCATTTCCATATGAGTTACAATAGTCATTCCTATATCATAAGTACCATGTACAGGGACAGTTTGGAGTAAACAATGCAGACAGATAGCTGAATAGGCAGCCTTTTAAATTTAATTTAATTTAATTTTTTCCATTTGTGTATTTAGCATAGATCAGCTTCTCGGCGATTCTCCTGCTGTCAGCCTCCTAGGTGCTGGGATTCCAGGCCCATGCCCCGATGGACTTGGTCCCCAGGTCAGCGTGCCCAGGAGTTGGGGCCAGCGTGACATACGGGACTGGGGCTCGAACCCTGGTCCCTACACTTGCCAAAGCAGGCACTTTTTCCACTGAACTATCTCTGCCCAGCCCTGTTTGTGCTTTTAAGAGAAAAATGGAAAATATAAAGGAGTCAGACTATGCAAAGTGATTTTATTTTATTTTTTAGCCTGAAATTAAGAGTGTGATAAATGAGAAGAATTCAGACAAATCGGTATGGCACAACATAATACAGTGTTTCTCAGGCAGACACAGTGAACAGACGTGGCTGAGCTGTATCCATGCAGAGAACAAGGCGCTAAGACCTAGAGAAGTTTACTGATTCTTGCAAATTGGCCAAGGCAGGCAGTGAGAAACTCGAGCCTCAGATCTATGTGCGACAGTTCCGAGTGTCATATCCTTTGGACTGAGCTACGCGTCCGCGGAGTTTGTCTCGTATTGGTTGTGGGAAGCAGCTATGCAGAGGGAGAGATAAAGCCTGGTAAGCAATTCACATTTTCAGAGCTGGGCGCTTATCACTGGGTGTCAGGAAATGCAAATAAGCAGGTGTAATAAAATTATATTTCACTGCTTTTGAGTGATAACTGTGTTTATGAAGATTTAGTTTCTGTGTTATGATTAAGGAGAGCCCAGTTTTCTCGAAAAGAAGAAAATAACTGTGATTTTCCACCACAGTAGAAAGTGAATTATTGTACCAAATTCATTTGATTAATCACATAGGAGTCGCAGCTTGTGAAATCCCGTGGCTGTTTTCTCCGTCCCTTCAATCGAATGCTGCTTGTTCCCACAGGGCCCTGTAAGGAGAGGCTGGGGCACAGTGTGAGTGCATTCTAAGTGGGAATCTGAGTAGAGCTGAGCTCTGCTCAGTATCTGAAAGACTTGTTCAACAGGGTTAGGGCTGACTGAGTAACTCTATCCATTTCTCTGCATCCCCACCGCCCGTGGTCCAGGCCGTCATCTTTTACCTGCACGTCTACGGTAGCCCAACTCGTCTTCTTTCATTGGCTCCTGTTCCAACCCATCGTTCTCAGAGCAGCCAGTGCCATCTGCTAAAACCTAATCCTGGCCATGTCACTCTGGCTTCAAGTCTTTACAAGGCTGACCTGTGCCTGTGGTGGTATAGCCGTATTTTGCAACTTGGTTACAGGAGTGTCTTTAATAGGGCTTGCCATTTCTCTTTACTGTTCCGGTCACAACGGTCACTGTATATCTCTGCCCTTTTCTAATTTGTCTCTCTGCCTGTAATCTCGCCAAGCAGCTTCCTGTACTTCACTTCTCTGGCTGTAGCTCCTTGATGCTCCCTTTCTGAAATTCAAGGCTAATCACTTCGTGGTTTAATATCTTGGGGAGAATGTCTATATCGTCATAAAGCCCCAATGCTATCTTACAGTCACTTGCTCCTTGGTCAGTGCCGTTCCCTTACTACATGTTGGTACTTTGGTTGAGGACATTGTCCTCCCTCTGGTGGCTTTTATCGTGTTCACTTTTAAAAGTCAGCTGAAATACTGTCTTCCTCGAAGAGGGTCCCTGTCCTATGCTTTCTAAGGTCCTGCACCTATCTATCAAATCCTTTCTTTGTCTCTGTTCATTTATCAAAGGATTATCTACTTGACACTTGATGGACAAATTAAACAAAAATATTGTGAGTTACATAAGTGGCACACTTATCTGGTTAGACTCAGCAAGTTAAAAACCTTCGCTCACAGGCAACTTTTATTATTGGAAAATGGGCAGCAAGAAGCCAAGTGAAGTGTGTTCCTTGCTACATGGTGGTATTGCAAGAAACTGTAAAGCAAAGGAGGAAGGAGGAAGGAAGAAGAAAGCAGGAAGGGAGGGAGGGAGGGAGGGAGGGAGAGAAGACAGAGGGAGGGAAGGAAAGAAGGCAGGAAGGGAGGGAGGGAGGGAGGGAGGGAGGGAGGAAATCCTCTTAGTAAGATACTTGGACATGGCTATGAAGAAATCAGAAGCGTGAACTGTGGAGATAGCTGGGGAGAAACTGAGAAGCCTTGACAGACAGTTTCTCTGGTACACGTACGCAGTGTCCAGGAAGCGCGGGAGGGCACGAGGGAACTGGAGCTCGTGGGCAGCACCACGGTACGAAATAAAACCAGGGAAATAAAGAGCGCTGGGTTTACGTGAGGATTTGGGGCCCATTTGGATGAGATGGGAAGCCCGTGGGGGAGAAGAAAAGAGGAGTGACATGAATCGATGCTTATTTTAACTGGAAGAATTTGGTTGCTCTGTAGGAAACAGCTTGGAGGGAGTAAGGGATGAAGCACCAATAGGAAAGTTAGCATATTCATTCCGGCAAAATTAGTGGAGGCATGGACCAGAGCGGTAACAGTGGGATGTGTGAAATGGCTGGATTCTGCCTGTGTGTTTAAAGTATAGCGAAAAGGACGTGCTGGAAAGTGAGGAAAAGAGGGAAGGCAGGGATGCTGCCGCAGTAGTGAGCCTGAGCAACTGCATGGGAGGAGGGCAGAGGCGGAAGTAACTAAGATGGAAAGGGTCCGAGGTGGAAGTGTGTTGCGTGTGAGAGGGAGAGGAGAGGGAAGGAGGAAGGGAGGGAGGGGGGAGTGAGGGAGAGAGGGAGAGAGCGAAGGAGAGAGGGAGAGAGAGAGAGAGAGGAAGGGCGGGAGGGAGAGAGGGAGGGAGAGAGGGAGGGAAGGAGGGAGGGAGTGAGGGAGGGAGGGAGCGAGGGAGAGAGGGAGAGAGGGAGAGAAACTGGAAAGAGAGAGGGAGAGGGTGGGAGGGAGAGAGAGAGGGAGAGAGAAACTGGAGAGAGGGAAGCTGGAGAGAGAGGGGGAGAGAGGGAGAGAGGGAGAGAGGGAGAAGCTGGAGAGAGAGAGAGAAGCTGGAGAGACTTGTTAATATATCCAAGTAGAGATGAAAGGTGGGCAACTGGATTAATGAAATTGGAAACCTGCCATTACTGGGTACCTCACGGATGTCTCTGTGGTATGTGCAACCCTGTTTCCAAGTGACTGAGTGGAGGACAGAGATGTGAAGAGGTATAGGGGTTGACATCTGGGACCCTCCAAGATTAAGCAGTGAGTGAGAAGAGGATAAGAAGGAACTGGCCAGGAGATGAGGAAGGGATGCTTAGTGTGACTGAGGAGAATCAGTGAAGCCAAGCGAAGAAGGCGTTTCCAGGACGGGAAGACCAACCGCGCAATGGCGCCACTGGGCTAGGAAGGACGCGTGTCCAGCTGTCTTGTGTGCTTGGTGCTGTGGAGTCGTTGCTGATCTTCCTGACCCAAGCAATGCAGAGCGATGTGTTGGGCAGCTTGAGAGGCAGTGGACATGGAGGGCGTAGATAGCAGAGAGCCTGCCCACAGCGGTGTCTGCCGTTGTGGGAGCTCCCTTGCCTTCTTCCTAGTGTGGGTGTTAAGTTTGATGTTCCTCCTCGTTCTATAACAATGCTGTCCAAGGACATGGCCGGAAACTATAGCTGGAAGCCCGGTCAAGAATGATTTACTTTATAATATAGGAAACAACACAATGCATCTGTTTGCTGTTGAGAATAATCCAGTAGGGGTAAGTGGTGATGCGGGAAAGAAAGGCGAGAATTTTATGAACCGTGTCTCTGAAAAGGCAGCAGGGGCTAGAATACGGCAGGCTTAGCAATGCACATCCTTTGTGACGAATGGGGAGGCACAGTGCACTGTTACAGTTCTCAGGTAGTGTTTTTGTTGCTGACGTATTTATTCGCTTTCTACATATGGTGAACCTCTCAAGAGCAGTGAGTGTAAGCGTCTTCTTCATTTTGTAGTGGGAATTTTATCGTTCCGTGTCTACTCTCTAGTACAATGCCTGGCACACAGCAGACGCACAATGCCCGTGCTTGCACGAGCCCACACAGACAGCACTGGACACGCGGATGCTTTGTCTGCTTACTCAGATTGGAATAATCCCATCAGATCCCGGCAACCAGATTGATCCGGTCATGTGTCTCTTGTTGGGGGCCTACAGAATGTTTGACTAATTCGTAGAATTGGTTCACAGGGATGGCTGTGCTTCCACGATAGTCAGTGATGTCTCCTGAGTGTAAAACTGGCAACTCTTGCAGGTTCATTTTACTGTAGCCCTCACTATCGTTGAGACATTAGGTTGACTAGATTTTTTACTTGGAACTCTTTGAAAAGCATTCATTTTCTCTCAACATTCATGCTCTGTTGTAATGTTCTATGTCCTTGCTGAAAGAAGCGACGAGAAGACCCGACGAAGGTAGCTCAGAGGACTCACCGAGATTCCCTCCCCAGGGAGGAAAGAACCTCTGAAACAACTCAGCTTTATTTGGGACAGTCAGCGTGATCTCGTGTACAATCACCCCAGCAAAGGAGGACCGTGTGCTGAGGCACTAACGCGAGGGCGGTCTCATCAAAGTAAAGGAGGGTCACGTGCTTAGTCACGTCACTCAGGGGTCAACCAATAGCACTTCAAGAAAGGGAGAAAGCAACAAATAGAGATCCCACAGGTGAAGCTGCCCTACCACAGCTGCCTATGGGCCCCGTCCATCACACTCTGCCTTTTGAAATGCCCATCAGGCTACAGCTCCACTTATTACATCTTACCATTCTTACGTGTGCCTGTGCCACTCTCTGTTGTCACCATTTCAATTAACAAGTAAAGGAGAAGCTCTACAAGCATGATGATTACACAATTTTTTTTAAATTTTTCAATTTTATTTTGATAATGCTTTGTCCATATTTTGGGGAGAAAGCCCATCTTCTTTACATGATAACTTAGAAACTTTTAACCCTGGTCCTGGCACAAAGAAAACGCCAAGTGGATACATGCTGTGTGAATGGCGCACGTGGGAGTGCCTCCCGGCATGCCTGCGAGTGGGTGGAGGCTGTCTGTGTACACGCCCATCCCCTTCCCAGTGCTATGCTCCCATTCCCTACCTTCAGTGTCTGGCTCTAGGACCAGACACTTTCTCCAAAGGTCTCTCATTGGCCAATTTGTGCCCACGTCACTCTCATGCCTCAAGTACTAGAAGCGCTGGCCTTTTATGTCCTGTTTTTGGTACCCAGAAGCCAGTGATTGACATGTGAGAGTGTGGAGACCTCCTACTCCTGTCTCACCATACTGCAGGCTTTCCCACATCATTCCCAATCTTTGTATTTTTTTTTTTTAATATATGTAGTACAGGGTCTCCAGGGTCTCACTACACAGATCAGACTCTTAGTGTTCCTCCTGTTTTCAGCCGCCCGAGCGCTGGGATTACAGGCATGCACCACCACACTCAATCTCAATTGCTATTTCAGGGCACCTCAGGGGCCGGGGTGGCATGGGTCATGGTGCCAGGGATTGAACCCTGGTCCCTGCACTCCTCCTAGGCAGGCACTTTAGTCCACTGAGTGATCTGGCCGGCCCCATTCTTAGTTCTGCGTTCCCTGTGGATCAGGCTGGGTTCAGACTTCCCCTGCCACTGTACCCTTGCTTGGCCCCCCAGGGCCTCCCTTCTCCTGTTTCTTCCACTCAATTGTTAGTTTCCCTGAGAGCACTTTCTTGTTACATCATCTGCAGTCTAAGAGGCTCTTTAGAATACCGAACTTAATCCTGAGGGGATTTGACCCTGGAAGATACAAAAAAAAAAAAAAAAAAAAAAAAAAA